>JAMOIN010001772.1:0-101867 GCA_024666655.1 Dascyllus trimaculatus
AAGAAACCCAAAAAGATGTTGAATAAGCTAATTGTTTCCTAAAGAACTGCTACATGTTCTGGGACAATTTTGAGTTTTTTGTGAGGCATTTCTAAGTTAATTTGAGTTGCCATAGCTATTTTTCTATAAGTATATATAATATGATTCATTGATTCCGAAAATCTACTCCTAGCACTTGGAATAAAGTTGGTATCATTATTAGTTTGGCAGTTATTGAGCAAAAATGATCATTCGCGGTTGTCTGGATCACCACCAAATTCTAATAATCTAAACTGGTTCAAATAATGTCAGAACAAGATCCAGAGGTGGTAATAGGTAAAGATAATAAAATGTAGAAAAAAATGTACCATTAAAGAAATACACAATGAAAATGGAAGCACACCATGGTTAGATGAAGAGTTGAAGGAATGCATGCATGAGTGTAAACAAGCAAAATTAATAGCTTTTATGTATGGTTTAAAATCCAGCTAATATATTGCCAATTAAGGAACTTATTTGCTAAATAAAATAACAAGAAAAAGAAATTGTCTTTTAAATATATAATTAAAGACATAAATAATGATAATAAAAAAATCATTCCGTTAAATCCAAGGAAACTTTGTTTTAACTTAAACCATATTATAAATTTAGAGTTTTAATTGCAGGTTAGTGTGCACAATAGTGAAAATGAGCACAAATTATTTGTCTGCCTAGAAATGGTAAGTTACCCTTCTCTGGACTTAATAGTTACTCTCTAAGTTTATTACCAGTGTTAAACAAAGTAAGGGAGCGATAAAAAAAACAATGAGTAGAAAGTGGTTTAAGTGAATGTAGCATCTTTACCTCTCTTACGTGTCTTTGTTTCCATTTTCTTTGACTTCTTGGCCTTGTTCCGTCCCCCTTTCTTCTTCTTCTTTTTCTTGTCCTCTGATGAGGATGTATCAGAGGAGGAGTCAGATGAAGCATCAGAGGAATGTTCATTGGAGCTATCATGAGAGGAAGATGAAGACAAGTAGACTGCCTGGGTGGAACCGCTGTCCCCCTTTTTAAGAGCTGTTAAAATAAATACAAACATTAGGCTAACATGGCACAAAGAGACACATACATTCAAGCATCCAGTAACAAAGTAAGACCCAAGTGTACTAAAATTTGATTTAAACTGTGTGTAGTGAAACTTACCTGCTGCCAACTGTTCTTTTAGATAGTCTCTCTCCTTGGTGAGTTCTTCAACCTTATCCTTTAGGACCTCTACCCTCAGCTGACACATCTCCAAATCCTTTGATTTTCTTTTGTCTGCCAGCTGTGCAGTTGGGGCCATGGAAACACCTATTAAAAAAAGTTAATTATAAAATGTATCTATAACATTCTGTACCAACTTTTTTTGACATGCTTTGACATGTTGTGACACATGTGATTTATTTTATGTAAAGCCCTTGGTTTATTTATCATTACTGTAATTATCATAAAAAATACTAATAAATAAATGTTTTTAAATATTTTCTAAAAAGTTAATTTTTTTTATTGTACAAAAATATTCTGGAACAGAGTAAATTCAGGGGATGCTCTATGGCAGGGGTCTCAAACTCCGGTCCTCGAGGGCCACAATCCAGCATGTTCTAGATATTTCCCTCTCCCGCTTCCCTCATTTGAATAAGGTGTGTTGGAAGAGGGAAGCATCTCACACATGCTGGATTGTGGCCCTCGATGACCGCAGCTTGAGACCCCTGCTCTATGGTCTAACATTAGCCACTGTTATTCATTTATGTCAGTAAAAAAAAAAAACGTACTTACCACTAGTGCCACAGACAGCCACAGACTCTGTTTTGTCCAGCTCTACGCCGGCTTTCTTTCTGGACCGCGTCCGCACCACTCTTCGTACCTGACCACAGTCCTGCATGATCCTAGCCTCTCTCAAGCTTCTTCCAGAAGAAACGTCTGCTCCCGCGACTACCTGTGGCTGCAGTTGGGTACCCGGAAACCCGATCTGTTCTCCGCATGCGCAAAAATTGCGTCACACAAATCGGGTGCGGGAACAAATCGGGTTTCCGGGTACAAATCTGGCAACGACAGGTATATTTGGCAGCTATGGCGTATTATAAGCGGGATATTAGCTTTTTCAGTGGATCAGAGTAGTTTAGTGATAATGAGCAGATTCACCCGATTTAAGAGGCTAATTGAGGAAGAAATGTCAAAAAGAAATGCCCTGAAGCTAATAAAGTGGCTACAGAGGAGGAGACTGCTTCGAAGAAGAGTCAAATGCAGAATATGCCAAAAGGACATGAAACTGAAGAGAAGGACGAACAGTGCAGACCTATATGCTTGGTAAGACATGATGATAGCTATAACTAAATTTGAACAAATGCGCAGTTATCTGTTGATTTATGTGCACGTTTGGGACAGATTAATATAAGATGTAATCAGGCTACTGCATTAAATAATTACATGCAATTTGTGTAATTAGCAATGTTATTTTCATTAAACAAAAGTTTATCAAAGAAGTAACTATTTCAAAAAGAAGAAACATGAAAGGAGTAAATTACTTATTTGTAGGCTACAATATACCTGACATTTAGAACTAGTCAAATCAATTACAACCACAAAAAGTAAAGTATTCATGAAGGTTTACAGCTTTACTGTGTAATTTTATCATGATGAAATTGAAATATTTAAATATATAAGCAAAAATCTAAGTAAGTAATCCTTGTGACAAACTACAATCTAATTACACATTTTTTCTGTTGTGCTGATTATAATTTTGTAATGATTTGTAACCTGATTATGCCATCTTGGTCATATTTATTGTTTATAATTGCTACCCAAACCTGTGTGTGAGTGTATGTGTCCTAATTACAGTATGTTCCTAATCTTTTTTAATAGGACTTGTCGCCAAGCACCACATAAAGGACAGGAAAAACAAATTTCTGTCAGGCACATGTCAATCTTCAGTCATTCAAAGGTCTCTCTCAGTAACTGGATGCAGTTCGTGTACAGGTAGGTAATGATAATAATAATAATAATCAATAATATAATAATAACAATACGAATGTTTTGAGACACATAAACAATCCTTTTTTCATTTGCCTTCAAGATTTTCTCAGGGTCTAAGATTACGTCAGATTGATATGATGGATGACACAATTGCAGCCAGTTCAGCAACTCTCTCTAAAATGGCCAAAAAAATAAGGGAGGTCTGTGTCACAGCAGTTGAAAGGATGAGAAGGCGTAGAGGCCAACAGATTGGTGGAAGAAGAGAATTTGTTGTGATCGATGAGAGCCATTTTCGGCACAAAAGAAAAGTATGTTATTGTAATTGTGAATTTAAATAATTTTCAAAGAGAGTCAAGCAAGTTGTTGTTAATAGAATGTGTCAATTTATGTCGGTGGTTTTGTTTTGTTTCTGCATCAGTATGGGAGAGGAAGAATGGCTGGTGGATGGAAACGAAAGAAGTGGGTCTTTGGGATGTTGAGTGTGAGGCATCATCAAGGACGAAGAAAACCCATTCTGCGCCTTGTGGAGAGAAGATCTCGAAGACATTTGATTCCCCTAATTGTTCATCATGTGAGGCCGGGATCTTCAGTTATCAGTGATGAGTGGCGTCCCTATCGAGTACTCTCTGAAATAGGATACAACCATCACACTGTTAACCACAGCAGGTGGTATGTAGATCCCCAAACTGGTGCTCATACCCAGCATCTTGAGAGGGCCTGGAGATCCTACAAGGAGCAGATCTGGAGGCTTAGGGGAAACCGCACTGACAGTTTGCTCTCTGACCACCTTTCAGTGATTGAGTGGAATGAATGGCTCGCAAAGAAACACCCTGATGGTGCATTTGGCAGACTGATTCATGACATTTCAAGGAAGTGTAAGTAATTTGCAGTCACTGTTACCTATGCAAGGGTCTTCTGTTGGAGAGGGCGGTGAAATAAATTGTAAGTAATCAGTGCACTTTGTTTTTTTAGTGTCTTTAAAATTAGATTTCCAGCATTATTTTCTCTTATGTTGATTATATTTATTATCTCTCTGAATAATTTTAGAGACATTTCTCTAAGATATGATTTATCTGTCTGAATCAAAATAAAAGTTCAAAAATATTTCACTGTCATAATTTAGAATTACACTAAATAATAACAGTGAAATACTTTTGAACTTTTGTTTTTGATACTGGAAGATTTAATTTAATTTAATCAAAGATTTAAATTGTGAACTTGAATTTTCTGTGATGCACAGTTGGTGTTGGCAAGTTTTTAAGTCAACCATGTTTACCTTAGTTCATGTTGTATTGTCACAATTGATGATAATTGATGATGA
Organism: Dascyllus trimaculatus; assembly: GCA_024666655.1. Taxonomy (NCBI): domain Eukaryota; kingdom Metazoa; phylum Chordata; class Actinopteri; family Pomacentridae; genus Dascyllus; species Dascyllus trimaculatus. The sequence continues at coordinate 4,289 of JAMOIN010001772.1, forward strand.
CTGATAAGCTGCAATAAATATTACATAATGCATTCTATATCCCCTTGTGTTGTGAATTTCCATCACCTGTTAAGATGACTGGGACTTTTGTGTGTCTGAAGGCATTGCCAGCCTTTAAATCACATTTATAAATGCTTTATAAGGCATAGATGGTGCTCACTTTAGATAAGCTCACACAAAATACTTAATTAATGAGTAGTAAGTGCATTGCAAGTACCAAAATTAATGAATTCATATGTTATTAAGTGTTTACAGGACATATATTGGAAAATGAATGTGTGAAGTTTTTTTAATCATCTGCTAACATTCACCAAGTATCAGTGTATGTCTGTATAGTATATCTGTTAGGGCAACATAAATGAAAATCTAAATAGTTTAACTATTTACATAGAACTTCTAAATTATCTTATAAACTACTAACCATTCCAAAATAATCCTAAATAACTGGTTCGTAAATGATGTAATAATTCATTTATAAATTCTGTTTTCAACATTTACAAAGTATGAAAAACACACATTAAGCAAGCTATAGAAGAGCTCATTAATGAAGGGTGAAACATTTGTAACCATGTTTATAAGCTACATACCAATGAGTAATTATGTAGGAAAAATGCTTTATAAATGATGAAGTTAGGAATTACTAATCCTTTACTAATATGCTTATTAATGATGATTAAAACATTTACACTTGTATTTATAAACTACTTATTAATAATTATTCATGTCTGAAAAATGCTTTATAAATGATAAATTCAGTATGTATTAATGCTTAACTAATGCTTAATAGTGTGTACTTATTATAAAGTTGTACCAATACAGAAAGTATCAAAAGTGGCATTTTCAGCCAGCGAAAAGCTGTTTTCGAGCATGAGAAACAGGTAGACTGCAGTTTTTCAAAATCAATGTTTACAAACATGTTTCACTGTCAGATGCTGTTCAAATATGATAAATATGAAGGCAAAAGCTGTTTCCAGTCACGTTGTATCAAGTAATGGACTCCATTCAGTGAGTGGCAAAAGTGGCATTTTCAGACAGCCTAAAGCTGTTTTAGAGCATTAGAAATAGCAACAGTGCACTTTTTCAAAATCAATGTTTACAAACATGTTTCACTGTCAGATGCTGTTCAAATATGATAAATATGAAGGCAAAAGCTGTTTCCAGTCACGTTGTATCAAGGAATTGACTCCATACAGTAAGTATCAAAAGTGGCATCTTCAGTCCGCGAGAAGCTGTTTTCGAGCACGACAAACAGGTACACTGCAGTTTTTAACAATCAATGTTTACAAACATGTTTCACTGTCAGATGCTGTTCAAATCTGATAAATATGAAGGCAAAAGCTGTTTCCAGTCACGATGTATCAAGGAATTGACTCCATACAGTAAGTATCAAAAGTGGCATTTTCAGCGTGCGAAAAGCTGTTTTCGAGCAATAGATACAGCTAGACTGCAGTTTTTCAAAATCAATGTTTACAAACATGTTTCACGTCAGATGCTGTTCAAATATGATAAATATGAAGGCAAAAGCTGTTTCCAGAAACGTTGTATCAAGGAATTGACTCCATACAGTGAGTGGCAAAAGTTGCATTTTCAGCCCGCGAATAGCTGTTTTAGAGCATTAGAAATAGCAACAGTGCACTTTTTAAAAATCAATGTTTACAAACATGTTTCACTGTCAGATGCTGTTCAAATATGATCAATATGAAGGCAAAAGCTGTTTCCAGTCACGATGTATCAAGGAATTGACTCCATACAGTAAGTATCAAAAGTGGCATTTTCAGCCTGCGAAAAGCTGTTTTAGAGCACGAGAAACAGGTACACTGTAGTTTTTTAAATCAATGTTTACAAACATGTTTCACTGTCAGATGCTGTTCAAATATGATAAATATGAAGGCAAAAGCTGTTTCCAGTCACGTTGTATCAAGGAATTGACTCCATACAGTAAGTATCAAAAGTGGCATTTTCAGCGTGCGAAAAGCTGTTTTCGAGCAATAGATACAGCTAGACTGCAGTTTTTCAAAATCAATGTTTACAAACATGTTTCACTGTCAGATGCTGTTCAGATATAATGTATATGAAGGAAAAGCTGTTTCCAGTCACGTTGTATCAAGGAATTGACTCCATACAGTGAGTGACAAAAGTGGCATTTTCAGCACGCGAAAAGCTGTTTTAGAGCATTAGAAATACCAACAGTGCACTTTTTGAAAATCAATGTTTACAAACATGTTTCACTGTCAGATGCTGTTCAAATATGATAAATATGAAGGCAAGAGCTGTTTCCAGTCACGATGTATCAAGGAATTGACTCCATACAGTAAGTATCAAAAGTGGCATATTCAGCCTGCGAAAAGCTGTTTTCGAGCATGAGAAACAGGTAGGGTACAGTTTTTCAAAATCAATGTTTACAAACATGTTTCACTGTCAGATGCTCTTCAGATATGATAAATATGAAGGCAAAAGCTGTTTCCAGTCACATTGTATCAAGGAATTGACTCCATACAGTGAGTGGCAAAAGTGGCATTTTGAGCCCGCGAAAAGCTGTTTTAGAGCATGAGAAAAAGGTAGACTGCAGTTTTTCAAAATCAATGTTTACAAACATGTTTCACTGTCAGATGCTGTTCACATATAACAGATATGAAGGCAAAAGCTGTTTCCAGCCACGTTGTATCAAGGAATTGACTCCATACAGTAAGTATCAAAAGTGGCATTTTCAGCCAGCGAAAAGCTGTTTTCGAGCATGAGAAACAGGTAGACTGCAGTTTTTCAAAATCAATGTTTACAAACATGTTTCACTGTCAGATGCTGTTCAAATATGATAAATATGAAGGCAAAAGCTGTTTCCAGTCACGTTGTATCAAGTAATGGACTCCATTCAGTGAGTGGCAAAAGTGGCATTTTCAGACAGCCTAAAGCTGTTTTAGAGCATTAGAAATAGCAACAGTGCACTTTTTGAAAATCAATGTTTACAAACATGTTTCACTGTCAGATGCTGTTCAAATATGATAAATATGAAGGCAAAAGCTGTTTCCAGTCACGTTGTATCAAGGAATTGACTCCATACAGTAAGTATCAAAAGTGGCATTTTCAGTCCGCGAGAAGCTGTTTTAGAGCACGAGAAACAGGTCCACTGCAGTTTTTAACAATCAATGTTTACAAACATGTTTCACTGTCAGATGCTGTTCAAATATGATAAATATGAAGGCAAAAGCTGTTTCCAGTCACGTTGTATCAAGGAATTGACTCCATACGGTAAGTATCAAAAGTGGCATTTTCAGACAGCGAAAAGCTGTTTTCGAGCAATAGATACAGCTAGACTGCAGTTTTTCAAATTCAATGTTTACAAACATGTTTCACGTCAGATGCTGTTCAAATATGATAAATATGAAGGCAAAAGCTGTTTCCAGTAACGTTGTATCAAGGAATTGACTCCATACAGTGAGTGGCAAAAGTTGCATTTTCAGCCCGCGAATAGCTGTTTTAGAGCATTAGAAATAGCAACAGTGCACTTTTTGAAAATCAATGTTTACAAACATGTTTTACTGTCAGATGCTGTTCAAATATGATAAATATGAAGGCAAAAGCTGTTTCCAGTCACGTTGTATCAAGGAATTGACTCCATACAGTGAGTGGCAAAAGTGGCATTTTCAGCCCGCGAAAAGCTGTTTTAGAGCATTAGAAATAGCAACAGTGCACTTTTTGAAAATCAATGTTTACAAACATGTTTTACTGTCAGATGCTGTTCAAATATGATAAATATGAAGGCAAAAGCTGTTTCCAGAAACGTTGTATCAAGGAATTGACTCCATACAGTGAGTGGCAAAAGTTGCATTTTCAGCCCGCGAATAGCTGTTTTAGAGCATTAGAAATAGCAACAGTGCACTTTTTGAAAATCAATGTTTACAAACATGTTTCACTGTCAGATGCTGTTCAAATATGATAAAAAATGAAGGCAAAAGCTGTTTCCAGTCACGTTGTATCAAGGAATTGACTCCATACAGTGAGTGGTAAAAGTGGCATTTTCAGCCCGCGAAAAGCTGTTTTAGAGCATTAGAAATACCAACAGTGCACTTTTTGAAAATCAATGTTTACAAACATGTTTCACTGTCAGATGCTGTTCAAATATGATAAATATGAAGGCAAAAGCTGTTTCCAGTCACGTTGTATCAAGGAATTGACTCCATGCAGTGAGTGGCAAAAGTGGCATTTTCAGTCCGCTAAAAGCTGTTTTAGAGCACGACAAACAGGTACACTGCAGTTTTTCAACATCAATGTTTACAAACGTGTTTCACTGTCAGATGCTGTTCAAATATGATAAATATGAAGGCAAAAGCTGTTTCCAGTCACGTTGTATCAAGGAATTGACTCCATACAGTAAGTATCAAAAGTGGCATTTTCAGACAGCGAAAAGCTGTTTTCGAGCAATAGATACAGCTAGACTGCAGTTTTTCAAATTCAATGTTTACAAACATGTTTCACGTCAGATGCTGTTCAAATATGATAAATATGAAGGCAAAAGCTGTTTCCAGTAACGTTGTATCAAGGAATTGACTCCATACAGTGAGTGGCAAAAGTTGCATTTTCAGCCAGCGAATAGCTGTTTTCGAGCATTAGAAATAGCAACAGTGCACTTTTTGAAAATCAATGTTTACAAACATGTTTTACTGTCAGATGCTGTTCAAATATGATAAATATGAAGGCAAAAGCTGTTTCCAGTCACGTTGTATCAAGGAATTGACTCCATACAGTGAGTGGCAAAAGTGGCATTTTCAGCCCGCGAAAAGCTGTTTTAGAGCATTAGAAATAGCAACAGTGCACTTTTTGAAAATCAATGTGTACAAACATGTTTCACTGTCAGATGCTGTTCAAATATGATAAATATGAAGGCAAAAGCTGTTTCCAGTCACGTTGTATGAAGGAATTGACTCTATACAGTGAGTGGCAAAAGTGGCATTTTGAGCACGCGAAAAGCTGTTTTAGAGCATGAGAAAAAGGTAGACTGCAGTTTTTCAAGATCAATGTTTACAAACATGTTTCACTGTCAGATGCTGTTCAAATATGATAAATATGAAGGCAAAAGCTGTTTCCAGTCACGTTGTATCAAGGAATTGACTCCATACAGTAAGTATAAAAGTGACATTTTCAGTCCGCGAAAAGCTGTTTTAGAGCACGACAAACAGGTACACTGCAGTTTTTAACAATCAATGTTTACAAACATGTTTCACTGTCAGATGCTGTTCAAATATGATAAATATGAAGGCAACGGCTGTTTCCAGTCACGTTGTATCATGTAATGGACTCCATTCAGTGAGTTGCAAAAGTGGCATTTTCAGACAGCGAAAAGCTATTTTAGAGCATTAGAAATAGCAACAGTGCACTTTTTCAAAATCAATGTTTACAAACATGTTTCACTGTCAGATGCTGTTCAAATATGATAAATATGAAGGCAAAAGCTGTTTCCAGTCACGTTGTATCAAGTAATGGACTCCATTCAGTGAGTGGCAAAAGTGGCATTTTCAGACAGCCTAAAGCTGTTTTAGAGCATTAGAAATAGCAACAGTGCACTTTTTCAAAATCAATGTTTACAAACATGTTTCACTGTCAGATGCTGTTCAAATATGATAAATATGAAGGCAAAAGCTGTTTCCAGTCACGTTGTATCAAGGAATTGACTCCATATGGTGATTGGCAAAAGGTGCATTTTCAGCCCGCGAATAGCTGGTTTAGAGCATTAGAAATAGCAACAGTGCACTTTTGGAAAATCAATGTTTACAAACATGTTTCACTGTCAGATGCTGTTCAAATATGATAAATATGAAGGCAAAAGCTGTTTCCAGTCACGATGTATCAAGGAATTGACTCCATACAGTAAGTATCAAAAGTGGCATTTTCAGCCTGCGAAAAGCTGTTTTCGAGCATGAGAAACAGGTAGGCTACAGTTTTTCAAAATCAATGTTTACAAACATGTTTCACTGTCAGATGCTGTTCAAATATGATAAAAATGAAGGCAAAAGCTGTTTCCAGTCACGTTGTATCAAGGAATTGACTCCATACAGTGAGTGGCAAAAGTGGCATTTTGAGCCCGCGAAAAGCTGTTTTAGAGCATGAGAAAAAGGTAGACTGCAGTTTTTCAAAATCAATGTTTACAAACATGTTTCACTGTCAGATGCTGTTCAAATATGATAAATATGAAGGCAAAAGCTGTTTCCAGTCACGTTGTATCAAGGAATTGACTCCATACAGTAAGTATCAAAAGTGGCATTTTCAGTCCGCGAGAAGCTGTTTTAGAGCACGACAAACAGGTACACTGCAGTTTTTAACAATCAATGTTTACAAACATGTTTCACTGTCAGATGCTGTTCAAATATGAAAAATATGAAGGCAACGGCTGTTTCCAGTCACGTTGTATCATGTAATGGACTCCATTCAGTGAGTGGCAAAAGTGGCATTTTCAGACAGCGAAAAGCTGTTTTAGAGCATTAGAAATAGCAACAGTGCACTTTTTCAAAATCAATGTTTACAAACATGTTTCACTGTCAGATGCTGTTCAAATATGATAAAAAATGAAGGCAAAAGCTGTTTCCAGTCACGTTGTATCAAGGAATTGAGTCCATACAGTGAGTGGTAAAAGTGGCATTTTCAGCCCGCGAAAAGCTGTTTTAGAGCATTAGAAATACCAACAGTGCACTTTTTGAAAATCAATGTTTACAAACATGTTTCACTGTCAGATGCTGTTCAAATATGACAAATATGAAGGCAAAAGCTGTTTCCAGTCACGTTTTATCAAGGAATTGACTCCATGCAATGAGTGGCAAAAGTGGCATTTTCAGTCCGCAAAAAGCTGTTTTAGAGCACGACAAACAGGTACACTGCAGTTTTTCAAGATCAATGTTTACAAACATGTTTCACTGTCAGATGCTGCTCAAATATGATAAATATGAAGGCAAAAGCTGTTTCCAGTCACGTTGTATCAAGGAATTGACTCCATACAGTGAGTGGCAAAAGTGGCATTTTGAGCCCGCGAAAAGCTGTTTTAGAGCATTAGAAATAGCAACAGTGCACTTTTTGAAAATCAATGTTTACAAACATGTTTCACTTTCAGATGCTGTTCAAATATGATAAATATGAAGGCAAAAGCTGTTTCCAGTCACGATGTATCAAGGAATTGACTCCATACAGTAAGTATCAAAAGTGGCATTTTCAGCATGCGAAAAGCTGTTTTCGAGCAATAGATACAGCTAGACTGCAGTTTTTCAAAATCAATGTTTACAAACATGTTTCACGTCAGATGCTGTTCAAATATGATAAATATGAAGGCAAAAGCTGTTTCCAGAAACGTTGTATCAAGGAATTGACTCCATACAGTGAGTGGCAAAAGTTGCATTTTCAGCCCGCGAATAGCTGTTTTAGAGCATTAGAAATAGCAACAGTGCACTTTTTGAAAATCAATGTTTACAAACATGTTTCACTGTCAGATGCTGTTCAAATATGATAAATATGAAGGCAAAAGCTGTTTCCAGTCACGATGTATCAAGGAATTGACTCCATACAGTAGTAAGTATCAAAAGTGGCATTTTCAGCGTGCGAAAAGCTGTTTTCGAGCAATAGATACAGCTAGACTGCAGTTTTTCAAAATCAATGTTTACAAACATGTTTCACGTCAGATGCTGTTCAAATATGATAAATATGAAGGCAAAAGCTATTTCCAGTCACGATGCATCAAGGAATTGACTCCATACAGTAAGTATCAAAAGTGGCATTTTCAGCGTGCGAAAAGCTGTTTTCGAGCAATAGATACAGCTAGACTGCAGTTTTTCAAAATCAATGTTTACAAACATGTTTCACTGTCAGATGTTTTTCAAATATAATATATATGAAGGAAAAGCTGTTTCCAGTCACGTTGTATCAAGGAATTGACTCCATACAGTGAGTGACAAAAGTGGCATTTTCAGCACGCGAAAAGCTGTTTTAGAGCATTAGAAATACCAACAGTGCACTTTTTGAAAATCAATGTTTACAAACATGTTTCATTGTCAATGCTGTTCAAATATGATAAATATGAAGGCAAAAGCTGTTTCCAGTCACGTTGTATCAAGGAATTGACTCCATACAGTGAGTGGCAAAAGTGGCATTTTCAGCCCGCGAAAAGCTGTTTCAGAGCATCAGAAATAGCAACAGTGCACTTTTTGAAAATCAATGTTTACAAACATGCTTCACTGTCAGATGCTGTTCAAATATGATAAATATGAAGGCAAAAGCTATTTCCAGTCACGATGCATCAAGGAATTGACTCCATACAGTAAGTATCAAAAGTGGCATTTTCAGCCTGCGAAAAGCTGTTTTCGAGCAATAGATACAGCTAGACTGCAGTTTTTCAAAATCAATGTTTACAAACATGTTTCACGTCAGATGCTGTTCAAATATGATAAATATGAAGGCAAAAGCTGTTTCCAGAAACGTTGTATCAAGGAATTGACTCCATACAGTGAGTGGCAAAAGTGGCATTTTCAGCCCGCGAATAGCTGTTTTAGAGCATTAGAAATAGCAACAGTGCACTTTTTGAAAATCAATGTTTACAAACATGTTTCACTGTCAGATGCTGTTCAAATATGATCAATATGAAGGCAAAAGCTGTTTCCAGTCACGATGTATCAAGGAATTGACTCCATACAGTAAGTATCAAAAGTGGCATTTTCAGCCTGCGAAAAGCTGTTTTAGAGCACGAGGAACAGGTACACTGCAGTTTTTAACAATCAATGTTTACAAACATGTTTCACTGTCAGATGCTGTTCAAATATGATAAATATGAAGGCAAAAGCTGTTTCCAGTCACGTTGTATCAAGGAATTGACTCCATACAGTAAGTATCAAAAGTGGCATTTTCAGTCCGCGAGAAGCTGTTTTAGAGCACGACGAACAGGTACACTGCAGTTTTTAACAATCAATGTTGACAAACATGTTTCACTGTCAGATGCTGTTCAAATATGATAAATATGAAGGCAACGGCTGTTTCCAGTCACGTTGTATCAAAGAATTGACTCCATACAGTGAGTGGCAAAAGTGGCATTTTCAGGCCGCGACAAGCTGTTTTAGAGCATTCGACATAGCAACAGTGCACTTTTTGAAAATCAATGTTTACAAACATGTTTCACTGTCAGATGCTGTTCAAATATGATAAATATGAAGGCAAAAGCTGTTTCCAGTCACGTTGTATCAAGGAATTGACTCCATACAGTGAGTATCAAAAGTGGCATTTTCAGCCCGCGAAAAGCTGTTTTCGAGCAATAGATACAGCTAGACTGCAGTTTTTGAAAATCAATGTTTGCAAACATGTTTCACGTGAGATGCTGTTCAAATATGATAAATATGAAGGCAAAAGCTGTTTTTAGTCACGTTGTATCAAGGAATTGACTCCATACAGTGAGTGGCAAAAGTGGCATTTTCAGACAGCGAAAAGCTGTTTTAGAGCATTAGAAATAGCAACAGTGCACTTTTTCAAAATCAATGTTTACAAACATGTTTCACTGTCAGATGCTGTTCAAATATGATAAAAATGAAGGCAAAAGCTGTTTGTAGTCACGTTGTATCAAGGAATTGACTCCATACAGTGAGTGGCAAAAGTGGCATTTTCAGCCCGCGAATAGCTGTTTCAGAGCATTAGAAATAGCTAGACTGCAGTTTTTCAAAATCAATGTTTACAAACATGTTTCACTGTCAGATGCTGTTCAAATATAATAATTATGAAGGCAAAAGCTGTTTCCAGTCACGTTGTATCAAGGAATTGACTCCATACAGTGAGTGACAAAAGTGGCATTTTCAGCCCGCGAAAAGCTGTTTTAGAGCATTAGAAATACCAACAGTGCACTTTTTGAAAATCAATGTTTACAAACATGTTTCACTGTCAGATGCTGTTCAAATATGATAAATATGAAGGCAAAAGCTGTTTCCAGTCACGTTGTATCAAGGAATTGACTCCATACAGTGAGTGGCAAAAGTGGCATTTTCAGCCCGCGAAAAGCTGTTTTCGAGCATTAGAAATAGCAACAGTGCACTTTTTGAAAATCAATGTTTACAAACATGCTTCACTGTCAGATGCTCTTCAAATATGATAAATATGAAGGCAAAAGCTATTTCCAGTCACATGCATCAAGGAATTGACTCCATACAGTAAGTATCAAAAGTGGCATTTTCAGCGTGCGAAAAGCTGTATTCGAGCAATAGATACAGCTAGACTGCAGTTTTTCAAAATCAATGTTTACAAACATGTTTCACGTGAGATGCTGTTCAAATATGATAAATATGAAGGCAAAAGCTGTTTCCAGTAAAGTTGTATCAAGGAATTGACTCCATACAGTGAGTGGCAAAAGTTGCATTTTCAGCCCGCGAATAGCTGTTTTAGAGCAATAGAAATAGCAACAGTGCACTTTTTGAAAATCAATGTTTACAAACATGTTTCACTGTCAGATGCTGTTCAAATCTGATAAATATGAAGGCAAAAGCTGTTTCCAGTCACGATGTATCAAGGAATTGACTCCATACAGTAAGTATCAAAAGTGGCATTTTCAGCGTGCGAAAAGCTGTTTTCGAGCAATAGATACAGCTAAACTGCAGTTTTTCAAAATCAATGTTTACAAACATGTTTCACGTCAGATGCTGTTCAAATATGATAAATATGAAGGCAAAAGCTGTTTCCAGAAACGTTGTATCAAGGAATTGACTCCATACAGTGAGTGGCAAAAGTTGCATTTTCAGCCCGCGAATAGCTGTTTTAGAGCATTAGAAATAGCAACAGTGCACTTTTTAAAAATCAATGTTTACAAACATGTTTCACTGTCAGATGCTGTTCAAATATGATAAATATGAAGGCAAAAGCTGTTTCCAGTCACGATGTATCAAGGAATTGACTCCATACAGTAAGTATCAAAAGTGGCATTTTCAGCCCGCGAAAAGCTGTTTTAGAGCATTAGAAATAGCAACAGTGCACTTTTTGAAAATCAATGTTCACAAACATGTTTCACTGTCAGATGCTGTTCAAATATGATAAATATGAAGGCAAAAGCTGTTTCCAGTCACGTTGTATCAAGGAATTGACTCTATACAGTGAGTGGCAAAAGTGGCATTTTGAGCACGCGAAAAGCTGTTTTAGAGCATGAAAAAAAAGGTAGACTGCAGTTTTTCAAAATCAATGTTTACAAACATGTTTCACTGTCAGATGCAGTTCAAATATGATAAATATGAAGGCAAAAGCTGTTTCCAGTCACGTTGTATCAAGGAATTGACTCCATACAGTAAGTATAAAAGTGGCATTTTCAGTCCGCGAGAAGCTGTTTTAGAGCACGACAAACAGGTACACTGCAGTTTTTAACAATCAATGTTTACAAACATGTTTCACTGTCAGATGCTGTTCAAATATGATAAATATGAAGGCAACGGCTGTTTCCAGTCACGTTGTATCATGTAATGGACTCCATTCAGTGAGTTGCAAAAGTGGCATTTTCAGACAGCGAAAAGCTGTTTTAGAGCATTAGAAATAGCAACAGTGCACTTTTTCAAAATCAATGTTTACAAACATGTTTGACTGTCAGATGCTGTTCAAATATGATAAAAATGAAGGCAAAAGCTGTTTCCAGTCACGTAGTATCAAAGAATTGACTCCATACAGTGAGTGGCAAAAGTGGCATTTTCAGGCCGCGACAAGCTGTTTTAGAGCATTAGACATAGCAACAGTGCACTTTTTGAAAATCAATGTTTACAAACATGTTTCACTGTCAGATGCTGTTCAAATATGATAAAAATGAAGGCAAAAGCTGTTTCCAGTCACGTTGTATCAAGGAATTGACTCCATACAGTGAGTGGCAAAAGTGGCATTTTCAGCCCGCGAAAAGCTGTTTCAGAGCATTAGAAATAGCTGAACTGCAGTTTTTCAAAATCAATGTTTACAAACATGTTTCACTGTCAGATGCTGTTCAAATATAATAATTATGAAGGCAAAAGCTGTTTCCAGTCACGTTGTATCAAGGAATTGACTCCATACAGTGAGTGGCAAAAGTGGCATTTTCAGCCCGCGAAAAGCTGTTTTAGAGCATTAGAAATAGCAACAGTGCACTTTTTGAAAATCAATGTTCACAAACATGTTTCACTGTCAGATGCTGTTCAAATATGATAAATATGAAGGCAAAAGCTGTTTCCAGTCACGTTGTATCAAGGAATTGACTCTATACAGTGAGTGGCAAAAGTGGCATTTTGAGCACGCGAAAAGCTGTTTTAGAGCATGAGAAAAAGGTAGACTGCACTTTTTGAAAATCAATGTTTACAAACATGTTTCACTGTCAGATGCTGTTCAAATATGATAAATATGAAGGCAAAAGCTGTTTCCAGTCACGTTGTATCAAGGAATTGACTCCATACAGTAAGAATCAAAAGTGGCATTTTCAGCTTGCGAAAAGCTGTTTTCGAGCAATAGATACAGCTAGACTGCAGTTTTTCAAAATCAATGTTTACAAACATGTTTCACGTCAGATGCTGTTCAAATATGATAAATATGAAGGCAAAAGCTGTGTCCAGTCACGTTGTATCAAGGAATTGACTCCATGCAGTGAGTGGCAAAAGTGGCATTTTCAGTACGCGAAAAGCTGTTTTAGAGCACGACAAACAGGTACACTGCAGTTTTTCAAGATCAATGTTTACAAACATGTTTCACTGTCAGATGCTGTTCAAATATGATAAATATGAAGGCAAAAGCTGGTTCCAGTCACGTTGTATCAAGGAATTGACTCCATACAGTAAGTATCAAAAGTGGCATTTTCAGCGTGCGAAAAGCTGTTTTCGCGCAATAGATACAGCTAGACTGCAGTTTTTCAAAATCAATGTTTACAAACATGTTTCACGTCAGATGCTGTTCAAATATGATAAATATGAAGGCAAAAGCTGTTTCCAGTAACGTTGTATCAAGGAATTGACTCCATACAGTGAGTGGCAAAAGTGGGCATTTTCAGCCCGCGAATAGCTGTTTTAGAGCATTAGAAATAGCAACAGTGCACTCTTTGAAAATCAATGTTTACAAACATGTTTCACTGTCAGATGCTGTTCAAATATGATATATATGAAGGCAAAGGCTGTTTCCAGTCACGTTGTATCAAGGAATTGACTCCATACAGTAAGTATCAAAAGTGGCATTTTCAGCGTGCGAAAAGCTGTTTTCGAGCAATAGATACAGCTAGACTGCAGTTTTTCTAAATCAATGTTTACAAACATGTTTCACGTCAGATGCTGTTCAAATATAATAATTATGAAGGCAAAAGCTGTTTCCAGTCACGTTGTATCAAGGAATTGACTCCATACAGTGAGTGGCAAAAGTGGCATTTTCAGCCCGCGAAAAGCTGTTTTAGAGCATGAGAAAAAGGTAGACTGCAGTTTTTCAAAATCAATGTTTACAAACATGTTTCACTGTCAGATGCTGTTCAAATATGATAAATATGAAGGCAGAAGCTGTTTCCAGTCACGTTGTATCAAGGAATTGACTCCATGCAGTGAGTGGCAAAAGTGGCATTTTCAGTCCGCGAAAAGCTGTTTTAGAGCACGACAAACAGGTACACTGCAGTTTTTCAAGATCAATGTTTACAAACATGTTTCACTGTCAGATGCTGTTCAAATATGATAAATATGAAGGCAAAAGCTGGTTCCAGTCACGTTGTATCAAGGAATTGACTCCATACAGTGAGTATCAAAAGTGGCATTTTCAGCGTGCGAAAAGCTGTTTTCGCGCAATAGATACAGCTAGACTGCAGTTTTTCAAAATCAATGTTTACAAACATGTTTCACGTCAGATGCTGTTCAAATATGATAAATATGAAGGCAAAAGCTGTTTCCAGTAACGTTGTATCAAGGAATTGACTCCATACAGTGAGTGGCAAAAGTTGCATTTTCAGCCCGCGAATAGCTGTTTTAGAGCATTAGAAATAGCAACAGTGCACTTTTTGAAAATCAATGTTTACAAACATGTTTCACTGTCAGATGCTGTTCAAATATGATATATATGAAGGCAAAAGCTGTTTCCAGTCACGTTGTATCAAGGAATTGACTCCATACAGTAAGTATCAAAAGTGGCATTTTCAGCGTGCGAAAAGCTGTTTTCGAGCTATAGATACAGCTAGACTGCAGTTTTTCAAAATCAATGTTTACAAACATGTTTCATGTCAGATGCTGTTCAAATATGATAAATATGAAGGCAAAAGCTGTTTCCAGTCACATTGTATCAAGGAATTGACTCCATGCAGTGAGTGGCAAAAGTGGCATTTTCAGTCCGCGAAAAGCTGTTTGAGAGCACGACAAACAGGTACACTGCAGTTTTTCAAGATCAATGTTTACAAACATGTTTCACTGTCAGATGCTGTTCAAATATGATAAATATGAAGGCAAAAGCTGTTTCCAGTCACGTTGTATCAAGGAATTGACTCCATACAGTGATTGGCAAAAGGTGCATTTTCAGCCCGCGAATACCTGTTTTAGAGCATTAGAAATAGCAACAGTGCACTTTTTGAAAATCAATGTTTACAAACATGTTTTACTGTCAGATGCTGTTCAAATATGATGTATATGAAGGCAAAAGCTGTTTCCAGTCACGTTGTATCAAGGAATTGACTCCATACAGTAAGTATCAAAAGTGGCATTTTCAGCGTGCGAAAAGCTGTTTTAGAGCAATAGATACAGCTAGACTGCAGTTTTTCAAAATCAATGTTTACAAACATGTTTCACTGTCAGATGCTGTTCAAATATGATAAATATGAAGGCAAAACCTGTTTCCAGAAAGGTTGTATCAAGGAATTGACTCTATACAGTGAGTGGCAAAAGTTGCATTTTCAGCCCGCGAATAGCTGTTTTAGAGCATTAGAAATAGCAACAGTGCACTTTTTGAAAATCAATGTTTACAAACATGTTTCACTGTCAGATGCTGTTCAAATATGATAAATATGAAGGCAAAAGCTGTTTCCAGTCACGTTGTATCAAGGAATTGACTCCATACAATGAGTGGCAAAAGTTGCATTTTCAGCCCGCGAATAGCTGTTTTAGAGCATTAGAAATAGCAACAGTGCACTTTTTGAAAATCAATGTTGACAAACATGTTTCACTGTCAGATGCTGTTCAAATATGATAAATATGAAGGCAAAAGCTGTTTCCAGTCACGATGTATCAAGGAATTGACTCCATACAGTAAGTATCAAAAGTGGCATTTTCAGCCTGCGAAAGGCTGTTTTAGAGCACGAGATACAGGTACACTGCAGTTTTTGAAATCAATGTTTACAAACATGTTTCACTGTCAGATGCTGTTCAAATATGATAAATATGAACGCAAAAGCTGTTTTTAGTCACGTTGTATCATGTAATGGACTCCATTCAGTGAGTGGCAAAAGTGGCATTTTCAGACAGCGAAAAGCTGTTTTAGAGCATTAGAAATAGCAACAGTGCACTTTTTCAAAATCAATGTTTACAAACATGTTTCACTGTCAGATGCTGTTCAAATATGATAAAAATGAAGGCAAAAGCTGTTTCCAGTCACGTAGTATCAAAGAATTGACTCCATACAGTGAGTGGCAAAAGTGGCATTTTCAGCCCGCGACAAGCTGTTTTAGAGCATTAGACATAGCAACAGTGCACTTTTTGAAAATCAATGTTTACAAACATGTTTCACTGTCAGATGCTGTTCAAATATGATAAAAATGAAGGCAAAAGCTGTTTCCAGTCACGTTGTATCAAGGAATTGACTCCATACAGTGAGTGGCAAAAGTGGCATTTTCAGCCCGCGAAAAGCTGTTTCAGAGCATTAGAAATAGCTGAACTGCAGTTTTTCAAAATCAATGTTTACAAACATGTTTCACTGTCAGATGCTGTTCAAATATGATAAATATGAAGGCAAAAGCTGTTTTTAGTCACGTTGTATCAAGGAATTGACTCCATACAGTGAGTGGCAAAAGTGGCATTTTCAGCCCGCGAAAAGCTGTTTTAGAGCATTAGAAATAGCAACAGTGCACTTTTTCAAAATCAATGTTTACAAACATGTTTCACTGTCAGATGCTGTTCAAATATGATAAAAATGAAGGCAAAAGCTGTTTTTAGTCACGTTGTATCAAGGAATTTACTCAATACAGTGAGTGGAAAAAGTGGCATTTTCACCCCGCGAATAGCTGTTTCAGAGCATTAGAAATAGCTAGTCTGCAGTTTTTCAAAATCAATGTTTACAAACATGTTTCACTGTCAGATGCTGTTCAAATATAATTAATTATGAAGGCAAAAGCTGTTTCCAGTCACGTTGTATCAAGGAATTGACTCCATACAGTGAGTGGCAAAAGTGGCATTTTCAGCCCGCGAAAAGCTGTTTTAGAGCATTAGAAATAGTAACAGTGCACTTTTTGAAAATCAATGTTTACAAACATGTTTCACTGTCAGATGCTGTTCAAATATGATAAATATGAAGGCAAAAGCTGTTTCCAGTCACGTTGTATCAAGGAATTGACTCTATACAGTGAGTGGCAAAAGTGGCATTTTGAGCACGCGAAAAGCTGTTTTAGAGCATGAGAAAAAGGTAGACTGCACTTTTTGAAAATCAATGTTTACAAACATGTTTCACTGTCAGATGCTGTTCAAATATGATAAATATGAAGGCAAAAGCTGTTTCCAGTCACGTTGTATCAAGGAATTGACTCCATACAGTAAGTATCAAAAGTGGCATTTTCAGTCCGCGAGAAGCTGTTTTAGAGCACGACAAACAGGTACACTGCAGTTTTTAACAATCAATGTTTACAAACATGTTTCACTGTCAGATGCTGTTCAAATATGATAAATATGAAGGCAACGGCTGTTTCCAGTCACGTTGTATCATGTAATGGACTCCATTCAGTGAGTGGCAAAAGTGGCATTTTCAGCCCGCGAAAAGCTGTTTTAGAGCATGAGAAATACCAACAGTGCACTTTTTGAAAATCAATGTTTACAAACATGTTTCACTGTCAGATGCTGTTCAAATATGATAAATATGAAGGCAAAAGCTGTTTCCAGTCACATTGTATCAAGGAATTGACTCCATACAGTGAGTGGCAAAAGTGGCATTTTCAGCCCGCGAAAAGCTGTTTCAGAGCATTAGAAATAGCTCAACTGCAGTTTTTCAAAATCAATGTTTACAAACATGTTTCACTGTCAGATGCTGTTCAAATATGATAAATAAGAAGGCAAAAGCTGTTTTTAGTCACGTTGTATCAAGGAATTGACTCCATACAGTGAGTGGCAAAAGTGGCATTTTCAGCCCGCGAAAAGCTGTTTTAGAGCATTAGAAATAGCAACAGTGCACTTTTTCAAAATCAATGTTTACAAACATGTTTCACTGTCAGATGCTGTTCAAATATGATAAAAATGAAGGCAAAAGCTGTTTTTAGTCACGTTGTATCAAGGAATTGACTCAATACAGTGAGTGGCAAAAGTGGCATTTTCAGCCCGCGAATAGCTGTTTCAGAGCATTAGAAATAGCTAGACTGCAGTTTTTCAAAATCAATGTTTACAAACATGTTTCACTGTCAGATGCTGTTCAAATATGATAAATATGAAGGCAAAAGCTGTTTCCAGTCACGTTGTATCAAGAAATTGACTCCATACAGTAACTATCAAAAGTGGCATTTTCAGTCCGCGAGAAGCTGTTTTAGAGCACGACAAACAGGTCCACTGCAGTTTTTAACAATCAATGTTTACAAACATGTTTCACTGTCAGATGCTGTTCAAATATGATAAATATGAAGGCAACGGCTGTTTCCAGTCACGTTGTATCATGTAATGGACTCCATTCAGTGAGTGGCAAAAGTGGCATTTTCAGACAGCGAAAAGCTGTTTTAGAGCATTAGAAATAGCAACAGTGCACTTTTTCAAAATCAATGTTTACAAACATGTTTCAGTGTCAGATGCTGTTCAAATATGATAAAAAATGAAGGCAAAAGCTGTTTCCAGTCACGTTGTATCAAGGAATTGACTCCATACAGTGACTGGTAAAAATGGCATTTTCAGACCGAGAAAAGCTGTTTTAGAGCATTAGAAATACCAACAGTGCACTTTTTGAAAATCAATGTTTACAAACATGTTTCACTGTCAGATGCTGTTCAAATATGATAAATATGAAGGCAAAAGCTGTTTCCAGTCACGTTGTATCAAGGAATTGACTCCATACAGTGAGTGGTAAAAATGGCATTTTCAGACCGCGAAAAGCTGTTTTAGAGCATTAGAAATAGCAACAGTGCACTTTTTGAAAATCAATGTTTACAAACATGTTTCACTGTCAGATGCTGTTCAAATATGATAAATATGAAGGCAAAAGCTGTTTCCAGTCACGTTGTATCAAGGAATTGACTCCATACAGTGATTGGCAAAAGGTGCATTTTCAGCCCGCGAATAGTTGTTTTAGAGCATTAGAAATAGCAACAGTGCACTTTTTGAAAATCAATGTTTACAAACATGTTTCACTGTCAGATGCTGTTCAAATATGATACATATGAAGGCAAAAGCTGTTTCCAGTCACGTTGTATCAAGGAATTGACTCCATGCAGTGAGTGGCAAAAGTGGCATTTTCAGCCCGCGAAAAGCTGTTTTAGAGCATTACAAATAGAAACAGTGCACTTTTTGAAAATCAATGTTTACAAACATGTTTCACTGTCAGATGCTGTTCAAATATGATAAATATGAAGGCAAAAGCTGTTTTTAGTCACGTTGTATCAAGGAATTTACTCCATACAGTGAGTGGCAAAAGTTGCATTTTCAGCCCGCGAATAGCTGTTTTAGAGCATTAGAAATAGCAACAGTGCACTTTTTGAAAATCAATGTTTAAAAACATGTTTCACTGTCAGATGCTGTTCAAATGTGATAGATATGAAGGCAAAAGCTGTTTCCAGTCACGATGTATCAAGGAATTGACTCCATACAGTAAGTATCAAAAGTGGCATTTTCAGCCCGCGAAAAGCTGTTTTCGAGCATGAGAAACAGGTACACTGCAGTTTTTCAAAATCAATGTTTACAAACATGTTTCACTGTCAGATGCTGTTCAAATATGATAAATATGTAGGCAAAAGCTGTTTCCAGTCACGTTGTATCAAGGAATTGACTCCAAACAGTGAGTATCAAAAGTGGCATTTTCAGCCCGCGAAAAGCTGTTTTAGAGCAATAGATACAGCTAGACTGCAGTTTTTCAAAATCAATGTTTACAAACATGTTTCACTGTCAGATGCTGTTCAAATATGATAAATATGAAGGCAACGGCTGTTTCCAGTCACGTTGTATCATGTAATGGACTCCATTCAGTGAGTGGCAAAAGTGGCATTTTCAGACAGCGAAAAGCTGTTTTAGAGCATTAGAAATAGCAACAGTGCACTTTTTCAAAATCAATGTTTACAAACATGTTTCACTGTCAGATGCTGTTCAAAGTATGATAGACATGAAGGCAAAAGCTGTTTCCAGTCACGATGTATCAAGGAATTGACTCCATACAGTAAGTATCAAAAGTGGCATTTTCAGCCCGCGAAAAGCTGTTTTCGAGAATGAGAAACAGGTAGACTGCAGTTTTTCAAAATCAATGTTTACAAACATGTTTCACTGTCAGATGCTGTTCAAATATGATAAATATGAAGGCAAAAGCTGTTTCCAGTCACGTTGTATCAAAGAATTGACTCCATACAGTGAGTGGTAAAAGTGGCATTTTCAGCCCGCGAAAAGCTGTTTTAGAGCATGAGAAATACCAACAGTGCACTTTTTGAAAATCAATGTTTACAAACATGTTTCACTGTCAGATGCTGTTCAAATATGATAAATATGAAGGCAAAAGCTGTTTCCAGTCACGTTGTATCAAGGAATTGACTCCATGCAGTGAGTGGCAAAAGTGGCATTTTCAGCCCGCGAAAAGCTGTTTTAGAGCACGCCAAACAGGTGCACTGCAGTTTTTCAAGATCAATGTTTACAAACATGTTTCACTGTCAGATGCTGTTCAAATATGATAAATATGAAGGCAAAAGCTGTTTCCAGTCACGTTGTATCAAGGAATTGACTCCATAGAGTGAGTGGCACAAGTGGCATTTTCAGCCCGCGAAAAGCTGTTTTAGAGCATTAGAAACAGGTAGACTGCAGTTTTTCAAAATCAATGTTTACAAACATGTTTCACTGTCAGATGCTGTTCAAATATGATAAATATGAAGGCAAAAGCTGTTTCCAGTCACGTTGTATCAAGGAATTTACTCCATACAGTGAGTGGCAAAAGTGGCATTTTCAGCCCGCGAAAAGCTATTTCAGAGCATTAGAAATAGCTAGACTGCAGTTTTTCAAAATCAATGTTTACAAACATGTTTCACTGTCAGATGCTGTTCAAATATGATAAATATGAAGGCAAAAGCTGTTTTTTGTCACGTTGTATCAAGGAATTGACTCCATGCAGTGAGTGGCAAAAGTGGCATTTTCAGACAGCGAAAAGCTGTTTTAGAGCATTAGAAATAGCAACAGTGCACTTTTTCAAAATCAGTGTTTACAAACATGTTTCACTGTCAGATGCTGTTCAAATATGATAAAAATGAAGGTAAAAGCTGTTTCCAGTCACGTTGTATCAAGGAATTGACTCCATGCAGTGAGTGGCAAAAGTGGCATTTTCAGTCCGCGAAAAGCTGTTTTAGAGCACGACAAACAGGTACACTGCAGTTTTTCAAGATCAATGTTTACAAACATGTTTCACTGTCAGATGCTGTTCAAATATGATAAATATTAAGGCAAAAGCTGTTTCCAGTCACGTTGTATCAAGGAATTGACTCCATACAGTGATTGGCAAAAGGTGCATTTTCAGCCCGCGAATAGCTGTTTTAGAGCATTAGAAATAGCAACAGTGCACTTTTTTAAAATCAATGTTTACAAACATGTTTCACTGTCAGATGCTGTTCAAATATGATACATATGAAGGGAAAAGCTGTTTCCAGTCACGTTGTATCAAGGAATTGACTCCATACAGAAAGTATCAAAAGTGGCATTTTCAGCCCGCGAAAAGCTGTATTCGAGCAATAGATACAGCTAGACTGCAGTTTTTCAAAATCAATGTTTACAAACATGTTTCACGTGAGATGCTGTTCAAATATGATAAATATGAAGGCAAAAGCTGTTTCCACTAAAGTTGTATCAAGGAATTGACTCCATACAGTGAGTGGCAAAAGTTGCATTTTCAGCCCGCGAATAGCTGTTTTAGAGCATTAGAAATACCAACAGTGCACTTTTTGAAAATCAATGTTTACAAACATGTTTCACTGTCAGATGCTGTTCAAATATGATCAGTATGAAGGCAAAAGCTGTTTCCAGTCACGATGTATCAAGGAATTGACTCCATACAGTAAGTATCAAAAGTGGCATTTTCAGCCTGCGAAAAGCTGTTTTAGAGCACGAGAAACAGGTACACTGCAGTTTTTAAAATCAATGTTTACAAACATGTTTCACTGTCAGATGCTGTTCAAATATGATAAATATGAAGGCAAAAGCTGTTTCCAGTCACGTTGTATCAAGGAATTGACTCCATACAGTGAGTGGCAAAAGTGGCATTTTCAGCCCGCGAAAAGCTGTTTCAGAGCATTAGAAATAGCAACACTGCACTTTTTGAAAATCAATGTTTACAAACATGCTTCACTGTCAGATGCTGTTCAAATATGATAAATATGAAGGCAAAGGCTGTTTCCAGTCACGATGTATCAAGGAATTGACTCCATACAGTAAGTATCAAAAGTGGCATTTTCAGCCTGCGAAAAGCTGTTTTCGAGCATGAGAAACAGGTAGGGTACAGTTTTTCAAAATCAATGTTTACAAACATGTTTCACTGTCAGATGCTCTTCAGAGATGATAAATATGAAGGCAAAAGCTGTTTCCAGTCACATTGTATCAAGGAATTGACTCCATACAGTGAGTGGCAAAAGTGGCATTTTGAGCCCGCGAATAGCTGTTTTAGAGCATGAGAAAAAGGTAGACTGCAGTTTTTCAAAATCAATGTTTACAAACATGTTTCACTGTCAGATGCTGTTCACATATAACAGATATGAAGGCAAAAGCTGTTTCCAGTCACGTTGTATCAAGGAATTGACTCCATACAGTAAGTATCAAAAGTGGCATTTTCAGCCAGCGAAAAGCTGTTTTCGAGCAATAGATACAGCTAGACTGCAGTTTTTCAAATTCAATGTTTACAAACATGTTTCACGTCAGATGCTGTTCAAATATGATAAATATGAAGGCAAAAGCTGTTTCCAGTAACGTTGTATCAAGGAATTGACTCCATACAGTGAGTGGCAAAAGTTGCATTTTCAGCCCGCGAAAAGCTGTTTTAGAGCATTAGAAATAGCAACAGTGCACTTTTTGAAAATCAATGTTTAAAAACATGTTTCACTGTCAGATGCTGTTCAAATGTGATAGATATGAAGGCAAAAGCTGTTTCCAGTCACGATGTATCAAGGAATTGACTCCATACAGTAAGTATCAAAAGTGGCATTTTCAACCCGCGAAAAGCTGTTTTCGAGCATGAGAAACAGGTAGACTGCAGTTTTTCAAAATCAATGTTTACAAACATGTTTCACTGTCAGATGCTGTTCAAATATGATAAATATCAAGGCAAAAGCTGTTTCCAGTCACGTTGTATCAAAGAATTGACTCCATACAGTGAGTGGTAAAAGTGGCATTTTCAGCCCGCGAAAAGCTGTTTTAGAGCATGAGAAATACCAACAGTGCACTTTTTGAAAATCAATGTTTTCAAACATGTTTCACTGTCAGATGCTGTTCAAATATGATAAATATGAAGGCAAAAGCTGTTTCCAGTCACGTTGTATCAAGGAATTGACTCCATGCAGTGAGTGGCAAAAGTGGCATTTTCAGTCCGCGAAAAGCTGTTTTAGAGCACGACAAACAGGTACACTGCAGTTTTTCAAGATCAATGTTTACAAACATGTCTTACTGTCAGATGCTGTTCAAATATGATATATATGAAGGCAAAAGCTGTTTCCAGTCACATTGTATCAAGGAATTGACTCCATACAGTAAGTATCAAAAGTGGCATTTTCAGCGTGCGAAAAGCTGTTTTAGAGCAATAGATACAGCTAGACTGCAGTTTTTCAAAATCAATGTTTACAAACATGTTTCACTGTCAGATGCTGTTCAAATATGATAAATATGAAGGCAACGGCTGTTTCCAGTCACGTTGTATCATGTAATGGACTCCATTCAGTGAGTGGCAAAAGTGGCATTTTCAGACAGCGAAAAGCTGTTTTAGAGCATTAGAAATAGCAACAGTGCACTTTTTCAAAATCAATGTTTACAAACATGTTTCACTGTCAGATGCTGTTCAAAGTATGATAGACATGAAGGCAAAAGCTGTTTCCAGTCACGATGTATCAAGGAATTGACTCCATACAGTAAGTATCAAAAGTGGCATTTTCAGCCCGCGAAAAGCTGTTTTCGAGAATGAGAAACAGGTAGACTGCAGTTTTTAAAAATCAATGTTTACAAACATGTTTCACTGTCAGATGCTGTTCAAATATGATAAATATGAAGGCAAAAGCTGTTTCCAGTCACGTTGTATCAAAGAATTGAATCCATACAGTGAGTGGTAAAAGTGGCATTTTCAGCCCGCGAAAAGCTGTTTTAGAGCATGAGAAATACCAACAGTGCACTTTTTGAAAATCAATGTTTACAAACATGTTTCACTGTCAGATGCTGTTCAAATATGATAAATATTAAGGCAAAAGCTGTTTCCAGTCACGTTGTATCAAGGAATTGACTCCATACAGTGATTGGCAAAAGGTGCATTTTCAGCCCGCGAATAGCTGTTTTAGAGCATTAGAAATAGCAACAGTGCACTTTTTGAAAATCAATGTTTACAAACATGTTTCACTGTCAGATGCTGTTCAAATATGATACATATGAAGGGAAAAGCTGTTTCCAGTCACGTTGTATCAAGGAATTGACTCCATACAGAAAGTATCAAAAGTGGCATTTTCAGCCCGCGAAAAGCTGTATTCGAGCAATAGATACAGCTAGACTGCAGTTTTTCAAAATCAATGTTTACAAACATGTTTCACGTGAGATGCTGTTCAAATATGATAAATATGAAGGCAAAAGCTGTTTCCAGTCACGATGTATCAAGGAATTGACTCCATACAGTAAGTATCAAAAGTGGCATTTTCAGCCCGCGAAAAGCTGTTTTCGAGAATGAGAAACAGGTAGACTGCAGTTTTTCAAAATCAATGTTTACAAACATGTTTCACTGTCAGATGCTGTTCAAATATGATAAATATGAAGGCAAAAGCTGTTTCCAGTCACGTTGTATCAAAGAATTGACTCCATACAGTGAGTGGCAAAAGTGGCATTTTCAGGCCGCGACAAGCTGTTTTAGAGCATTCGACATAGCAACAGTGCACTTTTTGAAAATCAATGTTTACAAACATGTTTCACTGTCAGATGCTGTTCAAATATGATAAAAATGAAGGCAAAAGCTGTTTCCAGTCACGTTGTATCAAGGAATTGACTCCATACAGTGAGTGGCAAAAGTGGCATTTTCAGCCTGCGAAAAGCTGTTTTAGAGCACGAGAAACAGGTACACTGCAGTTTTTAAAATCAATGTTTACAAACATGTTTCACTGTCAGATGCTGTTCAAATATGATAAATATGAAGGCAAAAGCTGTTTCCAGTAAAGTTGTATCAAGGAATTGACTCCATACAGTGAGTGGCAAAAGTTGCATTTTCAGCCCGCGAATAGCTGTTTTAGAGCATTAGAAATAGCAACAGTGCACTTTTTGAAAATCAATGTTTACAAACATGTTTCACTGTCAGATGCTGTTCAAATATGATAGATATGAAGGCAAAAGCTGTTTCCAGTCACGATGTATCAAGGAATTGACTCCATACAGTAAGTATCAAAAGTGGCATTTTCAGCCCGCGAAAAGCTGTTTTCGAACATGAGAAACAGGTAGACTGCAGTTTTTCAAAATCAATGTTTACAAACATGTTTCACTGTCAGATGCTGTTCAAATATGATAAATATGAAGGCAAAAGGTGTTTCCAGTCACGTTGTATCAAGGAATTGACTCTATACAGTGAGTGGCAAAAGTGGCATTTTGAGCACGCGAAAAGCTGTTTTAGAGCATGAGAAAAAGGTAGACTGCACTTTTTGAAAATCAATGTTTACAAACATGTTTCACTGTCAGATGCTGTTCAAATATGATAAATATGAAGGCAAAAGCTGTTTCCAGTCACGTTGTATCAAGGAATTGACTCCATACAGTAAGTATCAAAAGTGGCATTTTCAGTCCGCGAGAAGCTGTTTTAGAGCACGACAAACAGGTACACTGCAGTTTTTAACAATCAATGTTTACAAACATGTTTCACTGTCAGATGCTGTTCAAATATGATAAATATGAAGACAACGGCTGTTTCCAGTCACGTTGTATCATGTAATGGACTCCATTCAGTGAGTGGCAAAAGTGGCATTTTCAGCCCGCGAAAAGCTGTTTTAGAGCATGAGAAATACCAACAGTGCACTTTTTGAAAATCAATGTTTACAAACATGTTTCACGTGAGATGCTGTTCAAATATGATAAATATGAAGGCAAAAGCTGTTACCACTAAAGTTTTATCAAGGAATTGACTCCATACAGTGAGTGGCAAAAGTTGCATTTTCAGCCCGCGAATAGCTGTTTTAGAGCATTAGAAATATCAAAAGTGCACTTTTTGAAAATCAATGTTTACAAACATGTTTCACTGTCAGATGCTGTTCAAATATGATAAATATGAAGGCAAAAGCTGTTTCCAGTCACGTTGTATCAAGGAATTGACTCCATGAAGTAAGTATCAAAAGTGGCATTTTGAGCCCGCGAAGAGCTGTTTTAGAGCATGAGAAACAGGTAGACTGCAGTTTTTCGAAATCAATGTTTACAAACATGTTTCACTGTCAGATGCTGTTCAAATATGATAAATATGAAGGCAAAAGCTGTTTCCAGTCACGTTGTATCAAGTTATGGACTCCATTCAGTGAGTGGCAAAAGTGGCATTTTCAGACAGCCTTAAGCTGTTTTAGAGCATTAGAAATAGCAACAGTGCACTTTTTGAAAATCAATGTTTACAAACATGTTTCACTGTCAGATGCTGTTCAAATATGATAAATATGAAGGCAAAAGCTGTTTCCAGTCACGTTGTATCAAGGAATTGACTCCATACAGTGAGTGGCAAAAGTGGCATTTTCAGCCCGCGAAAAGCTGTTTCAGAGCATTAGAAATAGCAACACTGCACTTTTTGAAAATCAATGTTTACAAACATGCTTCACTGTCAGATGCTGTTCAAATATGATAAATATGAAGGCAAAAGCTGTTTCCAGTCACGATGTATCAAGGAATTGACTCCATACAGTAAGTATCAAAAGTGGCATTTTCAGCCTGCGAAAAGCTGTTTTCGAGCATGAGAAACAGGTAGGGTACAGTTTTTAAAAATCAATGTTTACAAACATGTTTCACTGTCAGATGCTCTTCAGAGATGATAAATATGAAGGCAAAAGCTGTTTCCAGTCACATTGTATCAAGGAATTGACTCCATACAGTGAGTGGCAAAAGTGGCATTTTGAGCCCGCGAAAAGCTGTTTTAGAGCATGAGAAAAAGGTAGACTGCAGTTTTTCAAAATCAATGTTTACAAACATGTTTCACTGTCAGATGCTGTTCACATATAACAGATATGAAGGCAAAAGCTGTTTCCAGTCACGTTGTATCAAGGAATTGACTCCATACAGTAAGTATCAAAAGTGGCATTTTCAGCCAGCGAAAAGCTGTTTTCGAGCATGAGAAACAGGTAGACTGCAGTTTTTCAAAATCAATGTTTACAAACATGTTTCACTGTCAGATGCTGTTCAAATATGATAAATATGAAGGCAAAAGCTGTTTCCAGTAACGTTGTATCAAGGAATTGACTCCATACAGTGAGTGGTAAAAGTGGCATTTTCAGCCCGCGAAAAGCTGTTTTAGAGCATGAGAAATACCAACAGTGCACTTTTTGAAAATCAATGTTTACAAACATGTTTCACTGTCAGATGCTGTTCAAATATGATAAATATGAAGGCAAAAGCTGTTTCCAGTCACGTTGTATCAAGGAATTGACTCCATGCAGTGAGTGGCAAAAGTGGCATTTTCAGTCCGCGAAAAGCTGTTTTAGAGCACGACAAACAGGTACACTGCAGTTTTTCAAGATCAATGTTTACAAACATGTTTCACTGTCAGATGCTGTTCAAATATGATAAATATGAAGGCAAAAGCTGTTTCCAGTCACGTTGTATCAAGGAATTGACTCCATACAGTGATTGGCAAAAGGTGCATTTTCAGCCCGCGAATAGCTGTTTTAGAGCATTAGAAATAGCAACAGTGCACTTTTTGAAAATCAATGTTTAAAAACATGTTTCACTGTCAGATGCTGTTCAAATGTGATAGATATGAAGGCAAAAGCTGTTTCCAGTCACGATGTATCAAGGAATTGACTCCATACAGTAAGTATCAAAAGTGGCATTTTCAGCCCGCGAAAAGCTGTTTTCGAACATGAGAAACAGGTACACTGCAGTTTTTCAAAATCAATGTTTACAAACATGTTTCACTGTCAGATGCTGTTCAAATATGATAAATATGAAGGCAAAAGCTGTTTCCAGTCACGTTGTATCAAAGAATTGACTCCATACAGTGAGTGGTAAAAGTGGCATTTTCAGCCCGCGAAAAGCTGTTTTAGAGCATGAGAAATACCAACAGTGCACTTTTTGAAAATCAATGTTTACAAACATGTTTCACTGTCAGATGCTGTTCAAATATGATAAATATGAAGGCAAAAGCTGTTTCCAGTCACGTTGTATCAAGGAATTGACTCCATGCAGTGAGTGGCAAAAGTGGCATTTTCAGTCCGCGAAAAGCTGTTTTAGAGCACGACAAACAGGTGCACTGCAGTTTTTCAAGATCAATGTTTACAAACATGTTTTACTGTCAGATGCTGTTCAAATATGATATATATGAAGGCAAAAGCTGTTTCCAGTCACGTTGTATCAAGGAATTGACTCCATACAGTAAGTATCAAAAGTGGCATTTTCAGCGTGCGAAAAGCTGTTTTAGAGCAATAGATACAGCTAGACTGCAGTTTTTCAAAATCAATGTTTACAAACATGTTTCACTGTCAGATGCTGTTCAAATATGATAAATATGAAGGCAACGGCTGTTTCCAGTCACGTTGTATCATGTAATGGACTCCATTCAGTGAGTGGCAAAAGTGGCATTTTCAGCCCGCGAAAAGCTGTTTTAGAACATTAGAAATAACAACAGTGCACTGTTTCAAAATCAATGCTTACAAACATGTTTCACTGTCAGATGCTGTTCAAATATGATAAATATGAAGGCAAAAGCTGTTTCCAGTCGCGATGTATCAAGGAATTGACTCCATACAGTAAGTATCAAAAGTGGCATTTTCAGCCTGCGAAAAGCTGTTTTAGAACACGAGGAACAGGTACACTGCAGTTTTTAACAATCAATGTTTACAAACATGTTTCACTGTCAGATGCTGTTCAAATATGATAAATATGAAGGCAAAGCTGTTTCCAGTCACGTTGTATCAAGGAATTGACTCCATACAGTAAGTGTCAAAAGTGGCATTTTCAGCCCGCGAAAAGCTGTTTTAGAGCATGAGAAATACCAACAGTGCACTTTTTGAAAATCAATGTTTACAAACATGTTTCACTGTCAGATGCTGTTCAAATATGATAAATATGAAGGCAAAAGCTGTTTCCAGTCACGTTGTATCAAGGAATTGACTCCATGCAGTGAGTGGCAAAAGTGGCATTTTCAGCCCGCGAAAAGCTGTTTTAGAGCACGACAAACAGGTACACTGCAGTTTTTCAAGATCAATGTTTACAAACATGTTTCACTGTCAGATGCTGTTCAAATATGATAAATATGAAGGCAAAAGCTGTTTCCAGTCACGTTGTATCAAGGAATTGACTCCATACAGTGATTGGCAAAAGGTGCATTTTCAGCCCGCGAATAGCTGTTTTAGAGCATTAGAAATAGCAACAGTGCACTTTTTGAAAATCAATGTTTACAAACATGTTTCACTGTCAGATGCTGTTCAAATATGATAAATTTGAAGGCAAAAGCTGTTTCCAGTCACGATGTATCAAGGAATTGACTCCATAAAGTAAGTATCAAAAGTGGCATTTTCAGCCTGCGAAAAGCTGTTTTAGAGCACGAGAAACAGGTACACTGCAGTTTTTGAAATCAATGTTTACAAACATGTTTCACTGTCAGATGCTGTTCAAATATGATAAATATGAAGGCAAAAGCTGTTTTTAGTCACGTTGTATCAAGGAATTGACTCCATACAGTGAGTGGCAAAAGTGAAATTTTCAGCCCGCGAAAAGCTGTTTTAGAGCATTAGAAAAAGCTAGACTGCACTTTTTGAAAATCAATGTTTACAAACATGTTTCACTGTCAGATGCTGTTCAAATATAATAATTATGAAGGCAAAAGCTGTTTCCAGTCACGTTGTATCAAGGAATTGACTCCATACAGTGAGTGGCAAAAGTGGCATTTTCAGCCCGCGAAAAGCTGTTTTAGAGCATTAGAAATAGCAACAGTGCACTTTTTGAAAATCAATGTTTACAAACATGTTTCACTGTCAGATGCTGTTCAAATATGATAAATATGAAGGCAAAAGCTGTTTCCAGTCACGTTGTATCAAGGAATTGACTCCATACAGTGATTGGCCAAATGTGTATTTTCAGCCCGCGAATAGCTGTTTTAGAGCATTAGAAATAGCAACAGTGCACTTTTTGAAAATCAATGTTTACAAACATGTTTCACTGTCAGATGCTGTTCAAATATGATACATATGAAGGGAAAAGCTGTTTCCAGTCACGTTGTATCAAGGAATTGACTCCATACAGAAAGTATCAAAAGTGGCATTTTCAGCCCGCGAAAAGCTGTATTCGAGCAATAGATACAGCTAGACTGCAGTTTTTCAAGATCAATGCTTACAAACATGTTTCACGTGAGATGCTGTTCAAATATGATAAATATGAAGGCAAAAGCTGTTTCCACTAAAGTTGTATCAAGGAATTGACTCCATACAGTGAGTGGCAAAAGTTGCATTTTCAGCCCGCGAATAGCTGTTTTAGAGCATTAGAAATAGCAACAGTGCACTTTTTGAAAATCAATGTTTACAAACATGTTTCACTGTCAGATGCTGTTCAAATATGATCAATATGAAGGCAAAAGCTGTTTCCAGTCACGATGTATCAAGGAATTGACTCCATACAGTAAGTATCAAAAGTGGCATTTTCAGCCTGCGAAAAGCTGTTTTAGAGCACGAGAAACAGGTACACTGCAGTTTTTAAAATCAATGTTTACAAACATGTTTCACTGTCAGATGCTGTTCAAATATGATAAAAATGAAGGCAAAAGCTGTTTTTAGTCACGTTGTATCAAGGAATTTACTCCATACAGTGAGTGGCAAAAGTGGCATTTTCAGCCCGCGAAAAGCTGTTTCAGAGCATTAGAAATAGCAACAGTGCACTTTTTGAAAATCAATGTTTACAAACATGCTTCACTGTCAGATGCTGTTCAAATATGATAAATATGAAGGCAAAGGCTGTTTCCAGTCACGATGTATCAAGGAATTGACTCCATACAGTAAGTATCAAAAGTGGCATTTTCAGCCTGCGAAAAGCTGTTTTCGAGCATGAGAAACAGGTAGGGTACAGTTTTTCAAAATCAATGTTTACAAACATGGTTCACTGTCAGATGCTCTTCAGAGATGATAAATATGAAGGCAAAAGCTGTTTCCAGTCACATTGTATCAAGGAATTGACTCCATACAGTGAGTGGCAAAAGTGGCATTTTGAGCCCGCGAAAAGCTGTTTTAGAGCATGAGAAAAAGGTAGACTGCAGTTTTTCAAAATCAGTGTTTACAAACATGTTTCACTGTCAGATGCTGTTCACATATAACAGATATGAAGGCAAAAGCTGTTTCCAGTCACGTTGTATCAAGGAATTGACTCCATACAGTAAGTATCAAAAGTGGCATTTTCAGCCAGCGAAAAGCTGTTTTCGAGCATGAGAAACAGGTAGACTGAAGTTTTTCAAAATCAATGTTTACAAACATGTTTCACTGTCAGATGCTGTTCAAATATGATAAATATGAAGGCAAAAGCTGTTTCCAGTAACGTTGTATCAAGGAATTGACTCCATACAGTGAGTGGCAAAAGTGGCATTTTCAGCCCGCGAAAAGCTGTTTTAGAGCATTAGAAATATCAAAAGTGCACTTTTTGAAATTCAATGTTTACAAACATGTTTCACTGTCAGATGCTGTTCAAATGTGATAGATATGAAGGCAAAAGCTGTTTCCAGTCACGATGTATCAAGGAATTGACTCCATACAGTAAGTATCAAAAGTGGCATTTTCAGCCCGCGAAAAGCTGTTTTCGAGCATGAGAAACAGGTAGACTGCAGTTTTTAAAAATCAATGTTTACAAACATGTTTCACTGTCAGATGCTGTTCAAATATGATAAATATGAAGGCAAAAGCTGTTTCCAGTCACGTTGTATCAAAGAATTGACTCCATACAGTGAGTGGTAAAAGTGGCATTTTCAGCCCGCGAAAAGCTGTTTTAGAGCAATAGATACAGCTAGACTGCAGTTTTTCAAAATCAATGTTTACAAACATGTTTCACTGTCAGATGCTGTTCAAATATGATAAATATGAAGGCAAAGGCTGTTTCCAGTCACGTTGTATCAAGGAATTGACTCCATGCAGTGAGTGGCAAAAGTGGCATTTTCAGTCCGCGAAAAGCTGTTTTAGAGCACGACAAACAGGTACACTGCAGTTTTTCAAGATCAATGTTTACAAACATGTTTCACTGTCAGATGCTGTTCAAATATGATAAATATGAAGGCAAAAGCTGTTTCCAGTCACGTTGTATCAAGGAATTGACTCCATACAGTGATTGGCAAAAGGTGCATTTTCAGCCCGCGAATAGCTGTTTTAGAGCATTAGAAATAGCAACAGTGCACTTTTTGAAAATCAATGTTTAAAAACATGTTTCACTGTCAGATGCTGTTCAAATGTGATAGATATGAAGGCAAAAGCTGTTTCCAGTCACGTTGTATCAAGGAATTGACTCCATACAGTGAGTGGCAAAAGTGGCATTTTCAGCCCGCGAAAAGCTGTTTCAGAGCATTAGAAATAGCAACACTGCACTTTTTGAAAATCAATGTTTACAAACATGCTTCACTGTCAGATGCTGTTCAAATATGATAAATATGAAGGCAAAGGCTGTTTCCAGTCACGATGTATCAAGGAATTGACTCCATACAGTAAGTATCAAAAGTGGCATTTTCAGCCTGCGAAAAGCTGTTTTCGAGCATGAGAAACAGGTAGGGTACAGTTTTTCAAAATCAATGTTTACAAACATGTTTCACTGTCAGATGCTCTTCAGAGATGATAAATATGAAGGCAAAAGCTGTTTCCAGTCACATTGTATCAAGGAATTGACTCCATACAGTGAGTGGCAAAAGTGGCATTTTGAGCCCGCGAAAAGCTGTTTTAGAGCATGAGAAAAAGGTAGACTGCAGTTTTTCAAAATCAGTGTTTACAAACATGTTTCACTGTCAGATGCTGTTCACATATAACAGATATGAAGGCAAAAGCTGTTTCCAGTCACGTTGTATCAAGGAATTGACTCCATACAGTAAGTATCAAAAGTGGCATTTTCAGCCAGCGAAAAGCTGTTTTCGAGCATGAGAAACAGGTAGACTGCAGTTTTTCAAAATCAATGTTTACAAACATGTTTCACTGTCAGATGCTGTTCAAATATGATAAATATGAAGGCAAAAGCTGTTTCCAGTAACGTTGTATCAAGGAATTGACTCCATACAGTGAGTGGCAAAAGTTGCATTTTCAGCCCGCGAAAAGCTGTTTTAGAGCATTAGAAATATCAAAAGTGCACTTTTTGAAAATCAATGTTTACAAACATGTTTCACTGTCAGATGCTGTTCAAATGTGATAGATATGAAGGCAAAAGCTGTTTCCAGTCACGATGTATCAAGGAATTGACTCCATACAGTAAGTATCAAAAGTGGCATTTTCAGCCCGCGAAAAGCTGTTTTCGAGCATGAGAAACAGGTAGACTGTAGTTTTTCAAAATCAATGTTTACAAACATGTTTCACTGTCAGATGCTGTTCAAATATGATAAATATGAAGGCAAAAGCTGTTTCCAGTCACGTTGTATCAAAGAATTGACTCCATACAGTGAGTGGTAAAAGTGGCATTTTCAGCCCGCGAAAAGCTGTTTTAGAGCATGAGAAATACCAACAGTGCACTTTTTGAAAATCAATGTTTACAAACATGTTTCACTGTCAGATGCTGTTCAAATATGATAAATATGAAGGCAAAAGCTGTTTCCAGTCACGTTGTATCAAGGAATTGACTCCATGCAGTGAGTGGCAAAAGTGGCATTTTCAGTCCGCGAAAAGCTGTTTTAGAGCACGACAAACAGGTACACTGCAGTTTTTCAAGATCAATGTTTACAAACATGTTTCACTGTCAGATGCTGTTCAAATATGATAAATATGAAGGCAAAAGCTGTTTCCAGTCACGTTGTATCAAGGAATTGACTCCATACAGTGATTGGCAAAAGGTGCATTTTCAGCCCGCGAATAGCTGTTTTAGAGCATTAGAAATAGCAACAGTGCACTTTTTGAAAATCAATGTTTAAAAACATGTTTCACTGTCAGATGCTGTTCAAATGTGATAGATATAAAGGCAAAAGCTGTTTCCAGTCACGTTGTATCAAGGAATTGACTCCATACAGTGAGTGGCAAAAGTGGCATTTTCAGCCCGCGAAAAGCTGTTTCAGAGCATTAGAAATAGCAACACTGCACTTTTTGAAAATCAATGTTTACAAACATGCTTCACTGTCAGATGCTGTTCAAATATGAAAAATATGAAGGCAAAGGCTGTTTCCAGTCACGATGTATCAAGGAATTGACTCCATACAGTAAGTATCAAAAGTGGCATTTTCAGCCTGCGAAAAGCTGTTTTCGAGCATGAGAAACAGGTAGGGTACAGTTTTTCAAAATCAATGTTTACAAACATGGTTCACTGTCAGATGCTCTTCAGAGATGATAAATATGAAGGCAAAAGCTGTTTCCAGTCACATTGTATCAAGGAATTGACTCCATACAGTGAGTGGCAAAAGTGGCATTTTGAGCCCGCGAAAAGCTGTTTTAGAGCATGAGAAAAAGGTAGACTGCAGTTTTTCAAAATCAATGTTTACAAACATGTTTCACTGTCAGATGCTGTTCACATATAACAGATATGAAGGCAAAAGCTGTTTCCAGTCACGTTGTATCAAGGAATTGACTCCATTCAGTGAGTGGCAAAAGTGGCATTTTCAGACAGCGAAAAGCTGTTTTAGAGCAGTAGAAATAGCAACAGTGCACTTTTTGAAAATCAATGTTTACAAACATGTTGCACTGTCAGATGCTGTTCAAATATGATAAAAATGAAGGCAAAAGCTGTTTCCAGTCACGTTGTATCAAGGAATTGACTCCATACAGTGAGTGGTAAAAGTGGCATTTTCAGCCCGCGAAAAGCTGTTTTAGAGCATGAGAAATACCAACAGTGCACTTTTTGAAAATCAATGTTTACAAACATGTTTCACTGTCAGATGCTGTTCAAATATGATAAATATGAAGGCAAAAGCTGTTTCCAGTCACGTTGTATCAAGGAATTGACTCCATGCAGTGAGTGGCAAAAGTGGCATTTTCAGTCCGCGAAAAGCTGTTTTAGAGCACGACAAACAGGTACACTGCAGTTTTTCAAGATCAATGTTTACAAACATGTTTCACTGTCAGATGCTGTTCAAATATGATAAATATGAAGGCAAAAGCTGTTTCCAGTCACGTTGTATCAAGGAATTGACTCCATACAGTGAGTATCAAAAGTGTCATTTTCAGCCCGCGAAAAGCTGTATTCGAGCAATAGATACAGCTAGTCTGCAGTTTTTCAAAATCAATGTTTACAAACATGTTTCACGTGAGATGCTGTTCAAATATGATAAATATGAAGGCAAAAGCTGTTTCCAGTCACGTTGTATCAAGGAATTGACTCCATACAGTGAGTGGCAAAAGTTGCATTTTCAGCCCGCGAATAGCTGTTTTAGAGCATTAGAAATACCAACAGTGCACTTTTTGAAAATCAATGTTTACAAACATGTTTCACTGTCAGATGCTGTTCAAATATGATAAATATGAAGGCAAAAGCTGTTTCCAGTCACGTTGTATCAAGGAATTGACTCCATACAGTGAGTGGCAAAAGTGGCATTTTCAGCCTGCGAAAAGCTGTTTTAGAGCATTACAAATAGAAACAGTGCACTTTTTGAAAATCAATGTTTACAAACATGTTTCACTGTCAGATGCTGTTCAAATATGATAAATATGAAGGCAAAAGCTGTTTCCAGTCACGATGTATCGAGGAATTGACTCCATACAGTAAGTATCAAAAGTGGCATTTTCAGCCTGCGAAAAGCTGTTTTAGAACACGAGGAACAGGTACATTGCAGTTTTTAACAATCAATGTTTACAAACATGTTTCACTGTCAGATGCTGTTCAAATATGATAAATATGAAGGCAAAAGCTGTTTCCAGTCACGTTGTATCAAG
The DNA here is from genome assembly GCA_024666655.1 of Dascyllus trimaculatus. NCBI lineage: Eukaryota > Metazoa > Chordata > Actinopteri > Pomacentridae > Dascyllus > Dascyllus trimaculatus. The sequence continues at coordinate 40,038 of JAMOIN010001772.1, forward strand.
GAATTGACTCCATACAGTGAGTGGCAAAAGTGGCATTTTGAGCCCGCGAAAAGCTGTTTTAGAGCATGAGAAAACGGTAGACTGTAGTTTTTCAAAATCAATGTTTACAAACATGTTTCACTGTCAGATGCTGTTCAAATATGATAAATATGAAGGCAAAAGCTGTTTCCAGTCACGTTGTATCAAGGAATTGACTCCATACAGTAAGTATCAAAAGTGGCATTTTCAGTCCGCGAGAAGCTGTTTTAGAGCACGACAAACAGGTACACTGCAGTTTTTAACAATCAATGTTTACAAACATGTTTCACTGTCAGATGCTGTTCAAATATGAAAAATATGAAGGCAACGGCTGTTTCCAGTCACGTTGTATCATGTAATGGACTCCATTCAGTGAGTGGCAAAAGTGGCATTTTCAGACAGCGAAAAGCTGTTTTAGAGCATTAGAAATAGCAAGAGTGCACTTTTTCAAAATCAATGTTTACAAACATGTTTCACTGTCAGATGCTGTACAAATTTGATAAATATGAAGGCAAAAGCTGTTTTTAGTCACGTTGTATCAAGGAATTGACTCCATACAGTGAGTGGCAAAAGTGGCATTTTCAGACAGCGAAAAGCTGTTTTAGAGCATTAGAAATAGCAACAGTGCACTTTTTCAAAATCAATGTTTACAAACATGTTTCACTGTCAGATGCTGTTCAAATATGATAAAAATGAAAGCAAAAGCTGTTTTTAGTCACGTTGTATCAAGGAATTTACTCCATACAGTGAGTGGCAAAAGTGGCATTTTCAGCCCGCGAATAGCTGTTTCAGAGCATTAGAAATAGCTAGACTGCAGTTTTTCAAAATCAATGTTTACAAACATGTTTCACTGTCAGATGCTGTTCAAATATGATAAATATGAAGGCAAAAGCTGTTTCCAGTCACGTTGTATCAAGGAATTGACTCCATGCAGTGAGTGGCAAAAGTGGCATTTTCAGTCCGCGAAAAGCTGTTTTAGAGCACGACAAACAGGTACACTGCAGTTTTTCAAGATCAATGTTTACAAACGTGTTTCACTGTCAGATGCTGCTCAAATATGATAAATATGAAGGCAAAAGCTGTTTCCAGTCACGTTGTATCAAGGAATTGACTCCATACAGTAAGTATCAAAAGTGGCATTTTCAGCGTGCGAAAAGCTGTTTTCGAGCAATAGATACAGCTAGACTGCAGTTTTTCAAAATCAATGTTTACAAACATGTTTCACGTCAGATGCTGTTCAAATATGATAAATATGAAGGCAAAAGCTGTTTCCAGTAACGTTGTATCAAGGAATTGACTCCATACAGTGAGTGGCAAAAGTTGCATTTTCAGCCCGCGAATAGCTGTTTTAGAGCATTAGAAATAGCAACAGTGCACTTTTTGAAAATCAATGTTTACAAACATGTTTTACTGTCAGATGCTGTTCAAATATGATAAATATGAAGGCAAAAGCTGTTTCCAGTCACGTTGTATCAAGGAAATGACTCCATACAGTGAGTGGCAAAAGTGGCATTTTCAGCCCGCGAAAAGCTGTTTTAGAGCATTAGAAATACCAGCAGTGCACAATTTGAAAATCAATGTTTACAAACATGTTTCACTGTCAGATGCTGTTCAAATATGATAAATATGAAGGCAAAAGCTGTTTCCAGTCACGATGTATCAAGGAATTGACTCCATACAGTAAGTATCAAAAGTGGCATTTTCAGCCTGCGAAAAGCTGTTTTAGAGCACGAGAAACAGGTACACTGCAGTTTTTAACAATCAATGTTTACAAACATGTTTCACTGTCAGATGCTGTTCAAATATGATAAATATGAAGGCAACGGCTGTTTCCAGTCACGTTGTATCATGTAATGGACTCCATTCAGTGAGTGGCAAAAGTGGCATTTTCAGACAGCGAAAAGCTGTTTTAGAGCATTAGAAATAGCAACAGTGCACTTTTTAAAAATCAATGTTTACAAACATGCTTCACTGTCAGATGCTGTTCAAATATGATAAAAATGAAGGCAAAAGCTGTTTTTAGTCACGTTGTATCAAGGAATTTACTCCATACAGTGAGTGGCAAAAGTGGCATTTTCAGCCCGCGAATAGCTGTTTCAGAGCATTAGAAATAGCTAGACTGCAGTTTTTCAAAATCAATGTTTACAAACATGTTTCACTGTCAGATGCTGTTCAAATATAGTAATTATGAAGGCAAAAGCTGTTTCCAGTCACGTTGTATCAAGGAATTGACTCCATACAGTGAGTGGCAAAAGTGACATTTTCAGGCCGCGAAAAGCTGTTTTAGAGCATTAGAAATAGCAACAGTGCACTTTTTCAAAATCAATGTTTACAAACATGTTTCACTGTCAGATGCTGTTCAAATATGATAAATATGAAGGCAAAAGCTGTTTCCAGTCACGTTGTATCAAGGAATTGACTCTATACAGTGAGTGGCAAAAGTGGCATTTTGAGCACGCGAAAAGCTGTTTTAGAGCATGAGAAAAAGGTAGACTGCAGTTTTTCAAAATCAATGTTTACAAACATGTTTCACTGTCAGATGCTGTTCAAATATGATAAATATGAAGGCAAAAGCTGTTTCCAGTCACGTTGTGTCAAGGAATTGACTCCATACAGTGAGTGGCAAAAGTGGCATTTTCAGCCCGCGAAAAGCTGTTTTAGAGCATTAGAAATAGCAACAGTGCACTTTTTCAAAATCAATGTTTACAAACATGTTTCACTGTCAGATGCTGTTCAAATATGATAAATATGAAGGCAAAAGCTGTTTCCAGTCACGTTGTATCAAGGAATTGACTCCATACAGTAAGTATAAAAAGTGGCATTTTCAGTCCGCGAGAAGCTGTTTTAGAGTACGACAAACAGGTACACTGCACTTTTTAACAATCAATGTTTACAAACATGTTTCACTGTCAGATGCTGTTCAAATATGATAAATATGAAGGCAACGGCTGTTTCCAGTCACGTTGTATCATGTAATGGACTCCATTCAGTAAGTGGCAAAAGTGGCATTTTCAGCCCGCGAAAAGCTGTTTTAGAGCATGAGAAATACCAACAGTGCACTTTTTGAAAATCAATGTTTACAAACATGTTTCACTGTCAGATGTTGTTCAAATATGATAAATATGAAGGCAAAAGCTGTTTCCAGTCACGTTGTATCAAGGAATTGACTCCATGCAGTGAGTGGCAAAAGTGGCATTTTCAGTCCGCGAAAAGCTGTTTTAGAGCACGACAAACAGGTACACTGCAGTTTTTCAAGATCAATGTTTACAAACATGTTTTACTGTCAGATGCTGTTCAAATATGATATATATGAAGGCAAAAGCTGTTTCCAGTCACATTGTATCAAGGAATTGACTCCATACAGTAAGTATCAAAAGTGGCATTTTCAGCGTGCGAAAAGCTGTTTTCGAGCAATAGATACAGCTAGACTGCAGTTTTTCAAAATCAATGTTTACAAACATGTTTCACGTCAGATGCTGTTCAAATATGATAAATATGAAGGCAAAAGCTGTTTCCAGTAAAGTTGTATCAAGGAATTGACTCCATACAGTGAGTGGCAAAAGTTGCATTTTCAGCCAGCGAATAGCTGTTTTAGAGCATTAGAAATAGCAACAGTGCACTTTTTGAAAATCAATGTTTACAAACATGTTTCACTGTCAATGCTGTTCAAATATGATAAATATGAAGGCAAAAGCTGTTTCCAGTCACGTTGTATCAAGGAATTGACTCCATACAGTGAGTGGCAAAAGTGGCATTTTCAGCCCGCGAAAAGCTGTTTTAGAGCATTAGAAATAGCAACAGTGCACTTTTTGAAAATCAATGTTTACAAACATGTTTCACTGTCAGATGCTGTTCAAATATAATAATTATGAAGGCAAAAGCTGTTTCCAGTCACGTTGTATCAAGGAATTGACTCCATACAGTGAGTGGCAAAAGTGGCATTTTCAGCCCGAGAAAAGCTGTTTTAGAGCATTAGAAATAGCAACAGTGCACTTTTTGAAAATCAATGTTTACAAACATGTTTCACTGTCAGATGCTGTTCAAATATGATAAATATGAAGGCAAAAGCTGTTTTCTGTCACGTTGTGTCAAGGAATTGACTCCATACAGTAAGTATCAAAAGTGGCATTTTCAGTCAAGGAAAAGCTGTTTTAGAGCATTAGAAATAGCAACAGTGCACTTTTTCAAAATCAATGTTTACAAACATGTTTCACTGTCAGATGCTGTTCAAATATGATAAATATGAAGGCAAAAGCTGTTTCCAGTCACGTTGTATCATGTAATGGACTCCATACAGTGAGTGGCAAAAGTGGCATTTTCAGACAGCGAAAAGCTGTTTTAGAGCATTAGAAATAGCAACAGTGCACTTTTTCAAAATCAGTGTTTACAAACATGTTTCACTGTCAGATGCTGTTCAAATATGATAAAAATGAAGGCAAAAGCTGTTTTTAGTCACGTTGTATCAAGGAATTGACTCCATACAGTGAGTGGCAAAAGTGGCATTTTCAGCCAGCGAAAAGCTTTTTTAGAGCATGAGAAACAGCTAGACTGCAGTTTTTCAAAATCAATGTTTACAAACATGTTTCACTGTCAGATGCTGTTCAAATATGATAAATATGAAGGCAAAAGCTGTTTCCAGTCACGTTGTATCAAGGCATTGACTCCATACAGTGAGTGGTAAAAGTGGCATTTTCAGCCCGCGAAAAGCTGTTTTAGAGCATGAGAAATACCAACAGTGCACTTTTTGAAAATCAATGTTTACAAACATGTTTCACTGTCAGATGCTGTTCAAATATGATAAATATGAAGGCAACAGCTGTTTCCAGTCACGTTGTATCAAGGAATTGACTCCATGCAGTGAGTGGCAAAAGTGGCATTTTCAGTCCGCGAAAAGCTGTTTTAGAGCACGACAAATAGGTACACTGCAGTTTTTCAAGATCAATGTTTACAAACATGTTTCACTGTCAGATGCTGTTCAAATATGATAAATATGAAGGCAAAAGCTGTTTCCAGTCACGTTGTATCAAGGAATTGACTCCATACAGTAAGAATCAAAAGTGGCATTTTCAGCGTGCGAAAAGCTGTTTTCGAGCAATAGATACAGCTAGACTGCAGTTTTTCAAAATCAATGTTTACAAACATGTTTCACGTCAGATGCTGTTCAAATATGATAAATATGAAGGCAAAAGCTGTTTCCAGTAACGTTGTATCAAGGAATTGACTCCATACAGTGAGTGGCAAAAGTTGCATTTTCAGCCCGCGAATAGCTGTTTTAGAGCATTAGAAATAGCAACAGTGCACTTTTTGAAAATCAATGTTTACAAACATGTTTCACTGTCAATGCTGTTCAAATATGATAAATATGAAGGCAAAAGCTGTTTCCAGTCACGTTGTATCAAGGAATTGACTCCATACAGTGAGTGGCAAAAGTGGCATTTTCAGCCCGCGAAAAGCTGTTTTAGAGCATTAGAAATAGCAACAGTGCACTTTTTGAAAATCAATGTTTACAAACATGTTTCACTGTCAGATGCTGTTCAAATATAATAATTATGAAGGCAAAAGCTGTTTCCAGTCACGTTGTATCAAGGAATTGACTCCATACAGTAAGTATCAAAAGTGGCATTTTCAGTCCGCGAGAAGCTGTTTTAGAGCACGACAAACAGGTACACTGCAGTTTTTAACAATCAATGTTTACAAACATGTTTCACTGTCAGATGCTGTTCAAATATGATAAATATGAAGGCAACGGCTGTTTCCAGTCACGTTGTATCATGTAATGGACTCCATTCAGTAAGTGGCAAAAGTGGCATTTTCAGCCTGCGAAAAGCTGTTTTAGAGCATGAGAAATACCAACAGTGCACTTTTTGAAAATCAATGTTTACAGACATGTTTCACTGTCAGATGCTGTTCAAATATGATAAATATGAAGGCAAAAGCTGTTTCCAGTCACGTTGTATCAAGGAATTGACTCCATGCAGTGAGTGGCAAAAGTGGCATTTTCAGCCCCCGAAAAGCTGTTTTAGAGCACGACAAACAGGTGCACTGCAGTTTTTCAAGATCAATGTTTACAAACATGTTTCACTGTCAGATGCTGTTCAAATATGATAAATATGAAGGCAAAAGCTGTTTCCAGTCACGTTGTATCAAGGAATTGACTCCATGCAGTGAGTGGCAAAAGTGGCATGTTCAGCCCCCGAAAAGCTGTTTTAGAGCACGACAAACAGGTGCACTGCAGTTTTTCAAGATCAATGTTTACAAACATGTTTCACTGTCAGATGCTGTTCAAATATGATAAATATGAAGGCAAAAGCTGTTTCCAGTCACGTTGTATCAAGGAATTGACTCCATACAGTAAGTATCAAAAGTGGCATTTTCAGCGTGCGAATAGCTCTTTTCGAGCAATAGATACAGCTAGACTGCAGTTTTTCAAAATCAATGTTTACAAACATGTTTCACGTCAGATGCTGTTCAAATATCATAAATATGAAGGCAAAAGCTGTTTCCAGTAACGTTGTATCAAGGAATTGACTCCATACAGTGAGTGGCAAAAGTTGCATTTTCAGCCCGCGAATAGCTGTTTTAGAGCATTAGAAATAGCAACAGTGCACTTTTTGAAAATCAATGTTTACAAACATGTTTCACTGTCAATGCTGTTCAAATATGATAAATATGAAGGCAAATGCTGTTTCCAGTCACGTTGTATCAAGGAATTGACTCCATACAGTGAGTGGCAAAAGTGGCATTTTCAGCCCGCGAAAAGCTGTTTTAGAGCATTAGAAATAGCAACAGTGCACTTTTTGAAAATCAATGTTTACAAACATGTTTCACTGTCAGATGCTGTTCAAATATAATAATTATGAAGGCAAAAGCTGTTTCCAGTCACGTTGTATCAAGGAATTGACTCCATACAGTGAGTGGCAAAAGTGGCATTTTCAGCCCGCGAAAAGCTGTTTTAGAGCATTAGAAATAGCAACAGTGCACTTTTTGAAAATCAATGTTTACAAACATGTTTCACTGTCAGATGCTGTTCAAATATGATAAAAATGAAGGCAAAAGCTGTTTCCAGTCAATTTGTATCAAGGAATTGACTCCATACAGTGAGTGGCAAAAGTGGCATTTTCAGCCCGCGAAAAGCTGTTTCAGAGCATTAGAAATAGCTCAACTGCAGTTTTTCAAAATCAATGTTTACAAACATGTTTCACTGTCAGATGCTGTTCAAATATGATAAATATGAAGGCAAAAGCTGTTTTTAGTCACGTTGTATCAAGGAATTGACTCCATACAGTGAGTGGCAAAAGTGGCATTTTCAGACAGCGAAAAGCTGTTTTAGAGCATTAGAAATAGCAACAGTGCACTTTTTCAAAATCAATGTTTACAAACATGTTTCACTGTCAGATGCTGTTCAAATATGATAAAAATGAAGGCAAAAGCTGTTTTTAGTCACGTTGTATCAAGGAATTGACTCAATACAGTGAGTGGCAAAAGTGGCATTTTCAGCCCGCGAATAGCTGTTTCAGAGCATGAGAAATAGCTAGACTGCAGTTTTTCAAAATCAATGTTTACAAACATGTTTCACTGTCAGATGCTGTTCAAATATGATAAATATGAAGGCAAAAGCTGTTTCCAGTCACGTTGTATCAAGGAATTGACTCCATACAGTAAGTATCAAAAGTGGCATTTTCAGTCCGCGAGAAGCTGTTTTAGAGCACGACAAACAGGTACACTGAAGTTTTCAACAATCAATGTTTACAAACATGTTTCACTGTCAGATGCTGTTCAAATATGAAAAATATGAAGGCAACGGCTGTTTCCAGTCACGTTGTATCATGTAATGGACTCCATTCAGTGAGTGGCAAAAGTGGCATTTTCAGACAGCGAAAAGCTGTTTTAGAGCATTAGAAATAGCAACAGTGCACTTTTTCAAAATCAATGTTTACAAACATGTTTCACTGTCAGATGCTGTTCAAATATGAAAAAAATGAAGGCAAAAGCTGTTTCCTGTCACGTTGTGTCAAGGAATTGACTCCATACAGTTAATGGCAAAAGTGGCATTTTCAGACCGCGAAAAGCTGTTTTAGAGCATTAGAAATACCAACAGTGCACTTTTTGAAAATCAATGTTTACAAACATGTTTCACTGTCAGATGCTGTTCAAATATGATAAATATGAAGGCAAAAGCTGTTTCCAGTCAAGTTGTATCAAGGAATTGACTCCATACAGTGATTGGCAAAAGGTGCATTTTCAGCCGGCGAATAGTTGTTTTAGAGCATTAGAAATAGCAACAGTGCACTTTTTGAAAATCAATGTTTACAAAAATGTTTCACTGTCAGATGCTGTTCAAATATGATACATATGAAGGCAAAAGCTGTTTCCAGTCACGTTGTATCAAGGAATTGACTCCATACAGAAAGTATCAAAAGTGGAATTTTCAGCCCGCGAAAAGCTGTATTCGAGCAATAGATACAGCTAGACTGTAGTTTTTCAAAATCAATGTTTACAAACATGTTTCACGTGAGATGCTGTTCAAATATGATAAATACGAAGGCAAAAGCTGTTTCCAGTAAAGTTGTATCAAGGAATTGACTCCATACAGTGAGTGGCAAAAGTTGCATTTTCAGCCCGCGAATAGCTGTTTTAGAGCAATAGAAATAGCAACAGTGCACTTTTTGAAAATCAATGTTTACAAACATGTTTCACTGTCAGGTGCTGTTCAAATATGATAAATATGAAGGCAAAAGCTGTTTCCAGTCACGTTGTATCAAGGAATTTACTCCATACAGTGAGTGGCAAAAGTGGCATTTTCAGCCCGCGAAAAGCTGTTTCAGAGCATTAGAAATAGCTAGACTGCAGTTTTTCAAAATCAATGTTTACAAACATGTTTCACTGTCAGATGCTGTTCAAATATGATAAATATGAAGGCAAAAGCTGTTTTTAGTCACGTTGTATCAAGGAATTGACTCCATACAGTGAGTGGCAAAAGTGGCATTTTCAGACAGCGAAAAGCTGTTTTAGAGCATTAGAAATAGCAACAGTGCACTTTTTCAAAATCAATGTTTACAAACATGTTTCACTGTCAGATGCTGTTCAAATATGATAAAAATGAAGGCAAAAGCTGTTTTTAGTCACGTTGTATCAAGGAATTTACTCCATACAGTGAGTGGCAAAAGTGGCATTTTCAGCCCGCGAATAGCTGTTTCAGAGCATTAGAAATAGCTAGACTGCAGTTTTTCAAAATCAATGTTTACAAACATGTTTCACTGTCAGATGCTGTTCAAATATAGTAATTATGAAGGCAAAAGCTGTTTCCAGTCACGTTGTATCAAGGAATTGACTCCATACAGTGAGTGGCAAAAGTGGCATTTTCAGCCCGCGAAAAGCTGTTTTAGAGCATTAGAAATAGCAACAGTGCACTTTTTGAAAATCAATGTTTACAAACATGTTTCACTGTCAGATGCTGTTCAAATATGATAAATATGAAGGCAAAAGCTGTTTCCAGTCACGTTGTATCAAGGAATTGACTCCATACAGTAAGTATAAAAAGTGGCATTTCAGTCCGCGAGAAGCTGTTTTAGAGTACGACAAACAGGTACACTGCACGTTTTAACAATCAATGTTTACAAACATGTTTCACTGTCAGATGCTGTTCAAATATGATAAATATGAAGGCAACGGCTGTTTCCAGTCACGTTGTATCATGTAATGGACTCCATTCAGTAAGTGGCAAAAGTGGCATTTTCAGCCCGCGAAAAGCTGTTTTAGAGCATGAGAAATACCAACAGTGCACTTTTTGAAAATCAATGTTTACAAACATGTTTCACTGTCAGATGCTGTTCAAATATGATAAATATGAAGGCAAAAGCTGTTTCCAGTCACGTTGTATCAAGGAATTGACTCCATGCAGTGAGTGGCAAAAGTGGCATTTTCAGTCCGCGAAAAGCTGTTTTAGAGCACGACAAACAGGTACACTGCAGTTTTTAACAATCAATGTTTACAAACATGTTTCACTGTCAGATGCTGTTCAAATATGATAAATATGAAGGCAACGGCTGTTTCCAGTCACGTTGTATCATGTAATGGACTCCATTCAGTGAGTGGCAAAAGTGGCATTTTCAGACAGCGAAAAGCTGTTTTAGAGCATTAGAAATAGCAACAGTGCACTTTTTCAAAATCAGTGTTTACAAACATGTTTCACTGTCAGATGCTGTTCAAATATGATAAAAATGAAGGCAAAAGCTGTTTCCAGTCACGTTGTATCAAGGAATTGACTCCATACAGTGAGTGGTAAAAGTGGCATTTTCAGCCCGCGAAAAGCTGTTTTAGAGCATGAGAAATACCAACAGTGCACTTTTTGAAAATCAATGTTTACAAACATGTTTCACTGTCAGATGCTGTTCAAATATGATAAAAATGAAGGCAAAAGCTGTTTTTAGTCACGTTGTATCAAGGAATTTACTCAATACAATGAGTGGAAAAAGTGGCATTTTCAGCCCGCGAATAGCTGTTTCAGAGCATTAGAAATAGCTAGACTGCAGTTTTTCAAAATCAATGTTTACAAACATGTTTCACTGTCAGATGCTGTTCAAATATAATAATTATGAAGGCAAAAGCTGTTTCCAGTCACGTTGTATCAAGGAATTGACTCCATACAGTGAGTGGCAAAAGTGGCATTTTCAGCCCGCGAAAAGCTGTTTTAGAGCATGAGAAATACCAACAGTGCACTTTTTGAAAATCAATGTTTACAAACATGTTTCACTGTCAGATGCTGTTCAAATATGATAAATATGAAGGCAAAAGCTGTTTCCAGTCACGTTGTATCAAGGAATTGACTCTATACAGTGAGTGGCAAAAGTGGCATTTTGAGGACGCGAAAAGCTGTTTTAGAGCATGAGAAAAAGGTAGACTGCAATTTTTCAAAATCAATGTTTACAAACATGTTTCACTGTCAGATGCTGTTCAAATATGATAAATATGAAGGCAAAAGCTGGTTCCAGTCACGTTGTATCAAGGAATTGACTCCATACAGTAAGTATCAAAAGTGACATTTTCAGCGTGCGAAAAGCTGTTTTCGAGCAATAGATACAGCTAGACTGCAGTTTTTCAAAATCAATGTTTACAAACATGTTTCACGTCAGATGCTGTTCAAATATGATAAATATGAAGGCAAAAGCTGTTTCCAGTAACGTTGTATCAAGGAATTGACTCCATACAGTGAGTGGCAAAAGTTGCATTTTCAGCCCGCGAATAGCTGTTTTAGAGCATTAGAAATAGCAACAGTGCACTTTTTGAAAATCAATGTTTACAAACATGTTTCACTGTCAATGCTGTTCAAATATGATAAATATGAAGGCAAAAGCTGTTTCCAGTCACGTTGTATCAAGGAATTGACTCCATACAGTGAGTGGCAAAAGTGGCATTTTCAGCCCGCGAAAAGCTGTTTTAGAGCATTAGAAATAACAACAGTGCACTTTTTGAAAATCAATGTTTACAAACATGTTTCACTGTCAGATGCTGTTCAAATATAATAATTATGAAGGCAAAAGCTGTTTCCAGTCACGTTGTATCAAGGAATTGACTCCATACAGTGAGTGGCAAAAGTGGCATTTTCAGCCCGCGAAAAGCTGTTTTAGAGCATGAGAAATACCAACAGTGCACTTTTTGAAAATCAATGTTTACAAACATGTTTCACTGTCAGATGCTCTTCAAATATGATAAATATGAAGGCAAAAGCTGTTTCCAGTCACGTTGTATCAAGGAATTGACTCCATACAGTGAGTGGCAAAAGTTGCATTTTCAGCCCCCGAATAGCTGTTTTAGAGCATTAGAAATAGCAACAGTGCACTTTTTGAAAATCAATGTTTACAAACATGTTTCACTGTCAGATGCTGTTCAAATATGATAAATATGAAGGCAAAAGCTGTTTCCAGTCACGTTGTATCAAGGAATTGACTCCATACAGTGAGTGGCAAAAGTTGCATTTTCAGCCCCCGAATAGCTGTTTTAGAGCATTAGAAATAGCAACAGTGCACTTTTTGAAAATCAGTGTTTAAAAAACATGTTTCACTGTCAGATGCTGTTCAAATATGATAAATATGAAGGCAAAAGCTGTTTCCAGTCACGTTGTATCAAGGAATTGACTCCATACAGTAAGTATAAAAAGTGGCATTTTCAGTCCGCGAGAAGCTGTTTTAGAGCACGACAAACAGGTACACTGCAGTTTTTAACAATCAATGTTTACAAACATGTTTCACTGTCAGATGCTGTTCAAATATGATAAATATGAAGGCAACGGCTGTTTCCAGTCACGTTGTATCATGTAATGGACTCCATTCAGTGAGTGGCAAAAGTGGCATTTTCAGACAGCGAAAAGCTGTTTTAGAGCATTAGAAATAGCAACAGTGCACTTTTTCAAAATCAGTGTTTACAAACATGTTTCACTGTCAGATGCTGTTCAAATATGATAAAAATGAAGGCAAAAGCTGTTTCCAGTCACGTTGTATCAAGGAATTGACTCCATACAGTGAGTGGTAAAAGTGGCATTTTCAGCCCGCGAAAAGCTGTTTTAGAGCATGAGAAATACTAACAGTGCACTTTTTGAAAATCAATGTTTACAAACATGTTTCACTGTCAGATGCTGTTCAAATATGATAAAAATGAAGGCAAAAGCTGTTTTTAGTCACGTTGTATCAAGGAATTTACTCAATACAGTGAGTGGAAAAAGTGGCATTTTCACCCCGCGAATAGCTGTTTCAGAGCATTAGAAATAGCTAGACTGCAGTTTTTCAAAATCAATGTTTACAAACATGTTTCACTGTCAGATGCTGTTCAAATATAATAATTATGAAGGCAAAAGCTGTTTCCAGTCACGTTGTATCAGGGAATTGACTCCATACAGTGAGTGGCAAAAGTGGCATTTTCAGCCCGAGAAAAGCTGTTTTAGAGCATTAGAAATAGCAACAGTGCACTTTTTGAAAATCAATGTTTACAAACATGTTTCACTGTCAGATGCTGTTCAAATATGATAAATATGAAGGCAAAAGCTGTTTCCAGTCACGTAGGATCAAAGAATTGACTCCATACAGTGAGTGGCAAAAGTGGAATTTTCAGGCCGCGACAAGCTGTTTTAGAGCATTAGACATAGCAACAGTGCACTTTTTGAAAATCAATGTTTACAAACATGTTTCACTGTCAGATGCTGTTCAAATATGATAAAAATGAAGGCAAAAGCTGTTTCCAGTCACGTTGTATCAAGGAATTGACTCCATACAGTGAGTGGTAAAAGTGGCATTTTCAGCCCGCGAAAAACTGTTTTAGAGCATGAGAAATACCAACAGTGCACTTTTTGAAAATCAATGTTTACAAACATGTTTCACTGTCAGATGCTGTTCAAATATGATAAATATGAAGGCAAAAGCTGTTTCCAGTCACGTTGTATCAAGGAATTGACTCCATGCAGTGAGTGGCAAAAGTGGCATTTTCAGTCCGCGAAAAGCTGTTTTAGAGCACGACAAAAAGGTACACTGCAGTTTTTCAAGATCAATGTTTACAAACATGTTTCACTGTCAGATGCTGTTCAAATATGATAAATATGAAGGCAAAAGCTGGTTCCAGTCACATTGTATCAAGGAATTGACTCCATACAGTAAGTATCAAAAGTGGCATTTTCAGCGTGCGAAAAGCTTTTTTCGCGCAATAGATACAGCTAGACTGCAGTTTTTCAAAATCAATGTTTACAAACATGTTTCACGTCAGATGCTGTTCAAATATAATAATTATGAAGGCAAAAGCTGTTTCCAGTCACGTTGTATCAAGGAATTGACTCCATACAGTGAGTGGCAAAAGTGGCATTTTCAGCCCGAGAAAAGCTGTTTTAGAGCATTAGAAATAGCAACAGTGCACTTTTTGAAAATCAATGTTTACAAACATGTTTCACTGTCAGATGCTGTTCAAATATGATAAATATGAAGGCAAAAGCTGTTTCCAGTCACGTAGTATCAAAGAATTGACTCCATACAGTGAGTGGCAAAAGTGGCATCTTCAGGCCGCGACAAGCTGTTTTAGAGCATTAGACATAGCAACAGTGCACTTTTTGAAAATCAATATTTACAAACATGTTTCACTGTCAGATGCTGTTCAAATATGATAAAAATGAAGGCAAAAGCTGGTTCCAGTCACGTTGTATCAAGGAATTGACTCCATACAATAAGTATCAAAAGTGGCATTTTCAGCGTGCGAAAAGCTGTTTTCGAGCAATAGATACAGCTAGACTGCAGTTTTTCAAAATCAATGTTTACAAACATGTTTCACTGTCAGATGCTGTTCAAATATGATAAATATGAAGGCAAAAGCTGTTTCCAGTAACGTTGTATCAAGGAATTGACTCCATACAGTGAGTGGCAAAAGTTGCATTTTCAGCCCGCGAATAGCTGTTTTAGAGCATTAGAAATAGCAACAGTGCACTTTTTGAAAATCAATGTTTACAAACATGTTTCATTGTCAATGCTGTTCAAATATGATAAATATGAAGGCAAAAGCTGTTTCCAGTCACGTTGTATCAAGGAGTTGACTACATATAGTGAGTGGCAAAAGTGTCATTTTCAGCCCCCGAAAAGCTGTTTTAGAGCATTAGAAATAACAACAGTGCACTTTTTGAAAATCAATGTTTACAAACATGTTTCACTGTCAGATGCTGTTCAAATATAATAATTATGAAGGCAAAAGCTGTTTCCAGTCACGTTGTATCAAGGAATTGACTCCATACAGTGAGTGGCAAAAGTGGCATTTTCAGCCAGCGAAAAGCTGTTTTGGAGCATTAGAAAAGCAACAGTGCACTTTTTGAAAATCAATGTTTACAAACATGTTTCACTGTCAGATGCTGTTCAAATATGATAAAAATGAAGGCAAAAGCTGTTTTTAGTCACGTTGTATCAAGGAATTGACTCAATACAGTGAGTGGCAAAAGTGGCATTTTCAGCCCGCGAATAGCTGTTTCAGAGCATTAGAAATAGCCGCAGTCATCTGACAGTGAAACATGTTTCACTGTCAGATGCTGTTCAAATATGATAAATATGAAGGCAAAAGCTGTTTCCAGTCACGTTGTATCAAGGAATTGACTCCATACAGTAAGTATCAAAAGTGGCATTTTCAGTCCGCGAGAAGCTGTTTTAGAGCACGACAAACAGGTACACTGCAGTTTTTGAAATCAATGTTTACAAACATGTTTCACTGTCAGATGCTGTTCAAATATGATAAATATGAAGGCAACGGCTGTTTCCAGTCACGTTGTATCATGTAATGGACTCCATTCAGTGAGTGGCAAAAGTGGCATTTTCAGACAGCGAAAAGCTGTTTTAGAGCATTAGAAATAGCAACAGTGCACTTTTTCAAAATCAGTGTTTACAAACATGTTTCACTGTCAGATGCTGTTCAAATATGATAAAAATGAAGGCAAAAGCTGTTTCCAGTCACGTTGTATCAAGGAATTGACTCCATACAGTGAGTGGTAAAAGTGGCATTTTCAGCCCGCGAAAAGCTGTTTTAGAGCATGAGAAATACCAACAGTGCACTTTTTGAAAATCAATGTTTACAAACATGTTTCACTGTCAGATGCTGTTCAAATATGATAAAAATGAAGGCAAAAGCTGTTTCCAGTCACGTTGTATCAAGGCATTGACTCCATACAGTGAGTGGTAAAAGTGGCATTTTCAGCGCGCGAAAAGCTGTTGTAGAGCATGAGAAATACCAACAGTGCACTTTTTGAAAATCAATGTTTACAAACATGTTTCACTGTCAGATGCTGTTCAAATATGATAAATATGAAGGCAAAAGCTGTTTCCAGTCACGTTGTATCAAGGAATTGACTCCATGCAGTGAGTGGCAAAAGTGGCATTTTCAGTCCGCGAAAAGCTGTTTTAGAGCACGACAAACAGGTACACTGCAGTTTTTCAAGATCAATGTTTACAAACATGTTTCACTGTCAGATGCTGTTCAAATATGATAAATATGAAGGCAAAAGCTGTTTCCAGTCACGTTGTATCATGTAATGGACTCCATACAGTAAAATTCAAAAGTGGCATTTTAAGCGTGCGAAAAGCTGTTTTCGAGCAATAGATACAGCTAGACTGCAGTTTTTCAAAATCAATGTTTACAAACATGTTTCACGTCAGATGCTGTTCAAATATGATAAATATGAAGGCAAAAGCTGTTTCCAGTCACGTTGTATCAAGGAATTGACTCCATACAGTGAGTGGCAAAAGTTGCATTTTCAGCCCGCGAATAGCTGTTTTAGAGCATTAGAAATACCAACAGTGCACTTTTTGAAAATCAATGTTTACAAACATGTTTCACTGTCAATGCTGTTCAAATATGATAAATATGAAGGCAAAAGCTGTTTCCAGTCACGTTGTATCAAGGAATTGACTCCATACAGTGAGTGGCAAAAGTGGCATTTTCAGCCCGCGAAAAGCTGTTTTAGAGCATTAGAAATAGAAACAGTGCACTTTTTGAAAATCAATGTTTACAAACATGTTTCACTGTCAGATGCTGTTCAAATATGATAAATATGAAGGCAAAGGTGTTTCCAGTCACGATGTATCAAGGAATTGACTCCATACAGTAAGTATCAAAAGTGGCATTTTCAGCCTGCGAAAAGCTGTTTTAGAACACGAGGAACAGGTACACTGCAGTTTTTAACAATCAATGTTTACAAACATGTTTCATTGTCAGATGCTGTTCAAATATGATAAATATGAAGGCAAAAGCTGTTTCCAGTCACGTTGTATCAAGGAATTGACTCCATACAGTGAGTGGCAAAAGTGGCATTTTGAGCCCGCGAAAAGCTGTTTTAGAGCATGAAAAAAAGGTAGACTGTAGTTTTTAAAAATCAATGTTTACAAACATGTTTCACTGTCAGATGCTGTTCAAATATGATAAATATGAAGGCAAAAGCTGTTTCCAGTCACGTTGTATCAAGGAATTGACTCCATAAGGTAAGTGGCAAAAGTGGCATTTTCAGTCCGCGAAAAGCTGTTATAGAGAATGAGAAACAGGTAGACTGCAGTTTTTCAAAATCAATGTTTACAAACAAGTTTCACTGTCAGATGCTGTTCAAATATGATAAATATGAAGGCAAAAGCTGTTTCCAGTCACGTTGTATCAAGGAATTGACTCCATACAGTGAGTGGCAAAAGTGGCATTTTCAGCCCGCGAAAAGCTGTTTTAGAGCATTAGAAATAACAACAGTGCACTTTTTGAAAATCAATGTTTACAAACATGTTTCACTGTCAGATGCTGTTCAAATATAATAATTATGAAGGCAAAAGCTGTTTCCAGTCACGTTGTATCAAGGAATTGACTCCATACAGTGAGTGGAAAAAGTGGCATTTTCAGCCCGCGAAAAGCTGTTTTAGAGCATTAGAAATAGCAACAGTGCACTTTTTGAAAATCAATGTTTACAAACATGTTTCACTGTCAGATGCTGTTCAAATATGATAAATATGAAGGCAAAAGCTGTTTTCTGTCACGTTGTGTCAAGGAATTGACTCCATACAGTAAGTATCAAAAGTGGCATTTTCAGTCAAGGAAAAGCTGTTTTAGAGCATTAGAAATAGCAACAGTGCACTTTTTTAAAATCAATGTTTACAAACATGTTTCACTGTCAGATGCTGTTCAAATATGATAAATATGAAGGCAACGGCTGTTTCCAGTCACGTTGTATCATGTACTGGACTCCATTCAGTGAGTGGTAAAAGTGGCATTTTCAGACAGCGAAAAGCTGTTTTAGAGCATTAGAAATAGCAACAGTGCACTTTTTCAAAATCAGTGTTTACAAACATGTTTCACTGTCAGATGCTGTTCAAATATGATAAAAATGAAGGCAAAAGCTGTTTCCAGTCACGTTGTATCAAGGAATTGACTCCATACAGTAAGTATCAAAAGTGGCAGTTTCAGTCCACGAGAAGCTGTTTTAGAGCACGACAAACAGGTACACTGCAGTTTTTAACAATCAATGTTTACAAACATGTTTCACTGTCAGATGCTGTTCAAATATGATAAATATGAAGGCAACGGCTGTTTCCAGTCACGTTGTATCATGTAATGGACTCCATTCAGTGAGTGGCAAAAGTGGCATTTTCAGCCCGCGAAAAGCTGTTTTAGAGCATGAGAAATACCAACAGTGCACTTTTTGAAAATCAATGTTTACAAACATGTTTCACTGTCAGATGCTCTTCAAATATGATAAATATGAAGGCAAAAGCTGTTTCCAGTCACGTTGTATCAAGGAATTGACTCCATACAGTGAGTGGCAAAAGTTGCATTTTCAGCCCCCGAATAGCTGTTTTAGAGCATTAGAAATAGCAACAGTGCACTTTTTGAAAATCAGTGTTTACAAACATGTTTCACTGTCAGATGCTGTTCAAATATGATAAATATGAAGGCAAAAGCTGTTTCCAGTCACGTTGTATCAAGGAATTGACTCCAAACAGTGAGTACCAAAAGTGGCATTTTCAACCCGCGAAAAGCTGTTTTAGAGCATTAGAAATAGCAACAGTGCACTTTTTGAAAATCAGTGTTTACAAACATGTTTCACTGTCAGATGCTGTTCAAATATGATAAATATGAAGGCAAAAGCTGTTTCCAGTCACGTTGTATCAAGGAATTGACTCCATACAGTAAGTATAAAAAGTGGCATTTTCAGTCCGCGAGAAGCTGTTTTAGAGCACGACAAACAGGTACACTGCAGTTTTTAACAATCAATGTTTACAAACATGTTTCACTGTCAGATGCTGTTCAAATATGATAAATATGAAGGCAACGGCTGTTTCCAGTCACGTTGTATCATGTAATGGACTCCATTCAGTGAGTGGCAAAAGTGGCATTTTCAGAAAGCGAAAAGCTGTTTTAGAGCATTAGAAATAGCAACAGTGCACTTTTTCAAAATCAGTGTTTACAAACATGTTTCACTGTCAGATGCTGTTCAAATATGATAAAAATGAAGGCAAAAGCTGTTTCCAGTCACGTTGTATCAAGGAATTGACTCCATACAGTGAGTGGTAAAAGTGGCATTTTCAGCCCGCGAAAAGCTGTTTTAGAGCATGAGAAATACTAACAGTGCACTTTTTGAAAATCAATGTTTACAAACATGTTTCACTGTCAGATGCTGTTCAAATATGATAAAAATGAAGGCAAAAGCTGTTTTTAGTCACGTTGTATCAGGGAATTTACTCAATACAGTGAGTGGAAAAAGTGGCATTTTCACCCCGCGAATAGCTGTTTCAGAGCATTAGAAATAGCTAGACTGCAGTTTTTCAAAATCAATGTTTACAAACATGTTTCACTGTCAGATGCTGTTCAAATATAATAATTATGAAGGCAAAAGCTGTTTCCAGTCACGTTGTATCAAGGAATTGACTCCATACAGTGAGTGGCAAAAGTGGCATTTTCAGCCCGAGAAAAGCTGTTTTAGAGCATTAGAAATAGCAACAATGCACTTTTTGAAAATCAATGTTTACAAACATGTTTCACTGTCAGATGCTGTTCAAATATGATAAATATGAAGGCAAAAGCTGTTTCCAGTCACGTAGTATCAAAGAATTGACTCCATACAGTGAGTGGCAAAAGTGGAATTTTCAGGCCGCGACAAGCTGTTTTAGAGCATTAGACATAGCAACAGTGCACTTTTTGAAAATCAATGTTTACAAACATGTTTCACTGTCAGATGCTGTTCAAATATGATAAAAATGAAGGCAAAAGCTGTTTCCAGTCACGTTGTATCAAGGAATTGACTCCATACAGTGAGTGGTAAAAGTGGCATTTTCAGCCCGCGAAAAGCTGTTTTAGAGCATGAGAAATACCAACAGTGCACTTTTTGAAAATCAATGTTTACAAACATGTTTCACTGTCAGATGCTGTTCAAATATGATAAATATGAAGGCAAAAGCTGTTTCCAGTCACGTTGTATCAAGGAATTGACTCCATGCAGTGAGTGGCAAAAGTGGCATTTTCAGTCCGCGAAAAGCTGTTTTAGAGCACGACAAACAGGTACACTGCAGTTTTTCAAGATCAATGTTTACAAACATGTTTCACTGTCAGATGCTGTTCAAATATGATAAATATGAAGGCAAAAGCTGGTTCCAGTCACGTTGTATCAAGGAATTGACTCCATACAGTAAGTATCAAAAGTGGCATTTTCAGCGTGCGAAAAGCTTTTTTCGCGCAATAGATACAGCTAGACTGCAGTTTTTCAAAATCAATGTTTACAAACATGTTTCACGTCAGATGCTGTTCAAATATAATAATTATGAAGGCAAAAGCTGTTTCCAGTCACGTTGTATCAAGGAATTGACTCCATACAGTGAGTGGCAAAAGTGGCATTTTCAGCCCGAGAAAAGCTGTTTTAGAGCATTAGAAATAGCCACAGTGCACTTTTTGAAAATCAATGTTTACAAACATGTTTCACTGTCAGATGCTGTTCAAATATGATAAATATGAAGGCAAAAGCTGTTTCCAGTCACGTAGTATCAAAGAATTGACTCCATACAGTGAGTGGCAAAAGTGGCATCTTCAGGCCGCGACAAGCTGTTTTAGAGCATTAGACATAGCAACAGTGCACTTTTTGAAAATCAATATTTACAAACATGTTTCACTGTCAGATGCTGTTCAAATATGATAAAAATGAAGGCAAAAGCTGGTTCCAGTCACGTTGTATCAAGGAATTGACTCCATACAGTAAGTATCAAAAGTGGCATTTTCAGCGTGCGAAAAGCTGTTTTCGAGCAATAGATACAGCTAGACTGCAGTTTTTCAAAATCAATGTTTACAAACATGTTTCACTGTCAGATGCTGTTCAAATATGATAAATATGAAGGCAAAAGCTGTTTCCAGTAACGTTGTATCAAGGAATTGACTCCATACAGTGAGTGGCAAAAGTTGCATTTTCAGCCCGCGAATAGCTGTTTTAGAGCATTAGAAATAGCAACAGTGCACTTTTTGAAAATCAATGTTTACAAACATGTTTCACTATCAATGCTGTTCAAATATGATAAATATGAAGGCAAAAGCTGTTTCCAGTCACGTTGTATCAAGGAATTGACTCCATACAGTGAGTGGCAAAAGTGGCATTTTCAGCCCGCGAAAAGCTGTTTTAGAGCATTAGAAATAGCAACAGTGCACTTTTTGAAAATCAATGTTTACAAACATGTTTCACTGTCAGATGCTGTTCAAATATAATAATTATGAAGGCAAAAGCTGTTTCCAGTCACGTTGTATCAAGGAATTGACTCCATACAGTGAGTTTCAAAAGTGGCATTTTCAGCCCGCGAAAAGCTGTTTGAGAGCATTAGAAATTGCAACAGTGCACTTTTTGAAAATCAATGTTTACAAACATGTTTCACTGTCAGATGCTGTTCAAATATGATAAATATGAAGGCAAAAGCTGTTTCCAGTCACGTTGTATCAAGGAATTGACTCCATACAGTAAGTATCAAAAGTGGCATTTTCAGTCCGCGAGAAGCTGTTTTAGAGCACGACAAACAGGTACACTGCAGTTTTTAACAATCAATGTTTACAAACATGTTTCACTGTCAGATGCTGTTCAAATATGATAAATATGAAGGCAACGGCTGTTTCCAGTCACGTTGTATCATGTAATGGACTCCATTCAGTGAGTGGCAAAAGTGGCATTTTCAGACAGCGAAAAGCTGTTTTAGAGCATTAGAAATAGCAACAGTGCACTTTTTCAAAATCAGTGTTTACAAACATGTTTCACTGTCAGATGCTGTTCAAATATGATAAAAATGAAGGCAAAAGCTGTTTCCAGTCACGTTGTATCAAGGAATTGACTCCATACAGTGAGTGGTAAAAGTGGCATTTTCAGCCCGCGAAAAGCTGTTTTAGAGCATGAGAAATACCAACAGTGCACTTTTTGAAAATCAATGTTTACAAACATGTTTCACTGTCAGATGCTGTTCAAATATGATAAAAATGAAGGCAAAAGCTGTTTCCAGTCACGTTGTATCAAGGAATTGACTCCATACAGTGAGTGGTAAAAGTGGCATTTTCAGCCCGCGAAAAGCTGTTTTAGAGCATGAGAAATACCAACAGTGCACTTTTTGAAAATCAATGTTTACAAACATGTTTCACTGTCAGATGCTGTTCAAATATGATAAATATGAAGGCAAAAGCTGTTTCCAGTCACGTTGTATCAAGGAATTGACTCCATGCAGTGAGTGGCAAAAGTGGCATTTTCAGTCCGCGAAAAGCTGTTTTAGAGCACGACAAACAGGTACACTGCAGTTTTTCAAGATCAATGTTTACAAACATGTTTCACTGTCAGATGCTGTTCAAATATGATAAATATGAAGGCAAAAGCTGTTTCCAGTCACGTTGTATCATGTAATGGACTCCATACAGTAAAATTCAAAAGTGGCATTTTAAGCGTGCGAAAAGCTGTTTTCGAGCAATAGATACAGCTAGACTGCAGTTTTTCAAAATCAATGTTTACAAACATGTTTCACTGTCAGATGCTGTTCAAATATAATATATATGAAGGAAAAGCTGTTTCCAGTCACGTTATATCAAGGAATTGACTCCATACAGTGAATGACAAAAGTGGCATTTTCAGCACGCGAAAAGCTGTTTTAGAGCATTAGAAATACCAACAGTGCACTTTTTGAAAATCAATGTTTACAAACATGTTTCACTGTCAATGCTGTTCAAATATGATAAATATGAAGGCAAAAGCTGTTTCCAGTCACGTTGTATCAAGGAATTGACTCCATACAGTGAGTGGCAAAAGTGGCATTTTCAGCCCGCGAAAAGCTGTTTTAGAGCATTAGAAATAACAACAGTGCACTTTTTGAAAATCAATGTTTACAAACATGTTTCACTGTCAGATGCTGTTCAAATATGATAAATATGAAGGCAAAAGCTGTTTCCACTCACGATGTATCAAGGAATTGACTCCATACAGTAAGTATCAAAAGTGGCATTTTCAGCCTGCGAAAAGCTGTTTTAGAACACGAGGAACAGGTACACTGCAGTTTTTAACAATCAATGTTTACAAACATGTTTCACTGTCAGATGCTGTTCAAATATGATAAATATGAAGGCAAAAGCTGTTTCCAGTCACGTTGTATCAAGGAATTGACTCCATACAGTGAGTGGCAAAAGTGGCATTTTGAGCCCGCGAAAAGCTGTTTTACAGCATGAGAAAAAGGTAGACTGTAGTTTTTCAAAATCAATGTTTACAAACATGTTTCACTGTCAGATGCTGTTCAAATATGATAAATATGAAGGCAAAAGCTGTTTCCAGTCACGTTGTATCAAGGAATTGACTCCATACAGTAAGTATCAAAAGTGGCATTTTCAGTCCGCGAGAAGCTGTTTTAGAGCACGACAAACAGGTACACTGCAGTTTTTAACAATCAATGTTTACAAACATGTTCCACTGTCAGATGCTGTTCAAATATGAAAAATATGAAGGCAACGGCTGTTTCCAGTCACGTTGTATCATGTAATGGACTCCATTCAGTGAGTGGCAAAAGTGGCATTTTCAGACAGCGAAAAGCTGTTTTAGAGCATTAGAAATAGCAACAGTGCACTTTTTCAAAATCAATGTTTACAAACATGTTTCACTGTCAGATGCTGTTCAAATATGATAAAAAATGAAGGCAAAAGCTGTTTCCAGTCACGTTGTATCAAGGAATTGACTCCATACAGTGAGTGGCAAAAGTGGCATTTTCAGACCGCGAAAAGCTGTTTTAGAGCATTAGAAATACCAACAGTGCACTTTTTGAAAATCAATGTTTACAAACATGTTTCACTGTCAGATGCTGTTCAAATATGATAAATATGAAGGCAAAAGCTGTTTCCAGTCACGTTGTATCAAGGAATTGACTCCATACAGTGATTGGCCAAATGTGTATTTTCAGCCCGCGAATAGCTGTTTTAGAGCATTAGAAATAGCAACAGTGCACTTTTTGAAAATCAATGTTTACAAACATGTTTCACTGTCAGATGCTGTTCAAATATGATACATATGAAGGGAAAAGCTGTTTCCAGTCACGTTGTATCAAGGAATTGACTCCATACAGAAAGTATCAAAAGTGGCATTTTCAGCCCGCGAAAAGCTGTATTCGAGCAATAGATACAGCTAGACTGCAGTTTTTCAAGATCAATGTTTACAAACATGTTTCACGTGAGATGCTGTTCAAATATGATAAATATGAAGGCAAAAGCTGTTTCCACTAAAGTTGTATCAAGGAATTGACTCCATACAGTGAGTGGCAAAAGTTGCATTTTCAGCCCGCGAATAGCTGTTTTAGAGCATTAGAAATAGCAACAGTGCACTTTTTGAAAATCAATGTTTACAAACATGTTTCACTGTCAGATGCTGTTCAAATATGATCAATATGAAGGCAAAAGCTGTTTCCAGTCACGATGTATCAAGGAATTGACTCCATACAGTAAGTATCAAAAGTGGCATTTTCAGCCTGCGAAAAGCTGTTTTAGAGCACGAGAAACAGGTACACTGCAGTTTTTAAAATCAATGTTTACAAACATGTTTCACTGTCAGATGCTGTTCAAATATGATAAATATGAAGGCAAAAGCTGTTTCCAGTAAAGTTGTATCAAGGAATTGACTCCATGCAGTGAGTGGCAAAAGTGACATTTTCAGTCCGCGAAAAGCTGTTTGAGAGCACGACAAACAGGTACACTGCAGTTTTTCAAGATCAATGTTTACAAACATGTTTCACTGTCAGATGCTGTTCAAATATGATAAATATGAAGGCAAAAGCTGTTTCCAGTCACGTTGTATCAAGGAATTGACTCCATACAGTAAGTATCAAAAGTGGCATTTTCAGCGTGCGAAAAGCTGTTTTAGAGCAATAGATACAGCTAGACTGCAGTTTTTCAAAATCAATGTTTACAAACATGTTTCACTCTCAGATGCTGTTCAAATATGATAAATATGAAGGCAAAAGCTGTTTCCAGAAACGTTGTATCAAGGAATTGACTCCATAGAGTGAGTGGCAAAAGTTGCATTTTCAGCCCGCGAATAGCTGTTTTAGAGCATTAGAAATAGCAACAGTGCACTTTTTGAAAATCAATGTTTACAAACATGTTTCACTGTCAGATGCTGTTCAAATATGATAAATATGAAGGCAAAAGCTGTTTCCAGTAAAGTTGTATCAAGGAATTGACTCCATACAGTGAGTGGCAAAAGTTGCATTTTCAGCCCGCGAATAGCTGTTTTAGAGCATTAGAAATAGCAACAGTGCACTTTTTGAAAATCAATGTTGACAAACATGTTTCACTGTCAGATGCTGTTCAAATATGATAAATATGAAGGCAAAAGCTGTTTCCAGTCACGATGTATCAAGGAATTGACTCCATACAGTAAGTATCAAAAGTGGCATTTTCAGCCTGCGAAAAGCTGTTTTAGAACACGAGGAACAGGTACACTGCAGTTTTTAACAATCAATGTTTACAAACATGTTTCACTGTCAGATGCTGTTCAAATATGATAAATATGAAGGCAAAAGCTGTTTCCAGTCACGTTGTATCAAGGAATTGACTCCATACAGTGAGTGGCAAAAGTGGCATTTTGAGCCCGCGAAAAGCTGTTTTAGAGCATGAAAAAAAGGTAGACTGCAGTTTTTCAAAATCAATGTTTACAAACATGTTTCACTGTCAGATGCTGTTCAAATATGATAAATATGAAGGCAAAAGCTGTTTCCAGTCACGTTGTATCAAGGAATTGACTCCATACAGTAAGTATCAAAAGTGGCATTTTCAGTCCGCGAGAAGCTGTTTTAGAGCACGACAAACAGGTACACTGCAGTTTTTAACAATCAATGTTTACAAACATGTTCCACTGTCAGATGCTGTTCAAATATGAAAAATATGAAGGCAACGGCTGTTTCCAGTCACGTTGTATCATGTAATGGACTCCATTCAGTGAGTGGCAAAAGTGGCATTTTCAGACAGCGAAAAGCTGTTTTAGAGCATTAGAAATAGCAACAGTGCACTTTTTCAAAATCAATGTTTACAAACATGTTTCACTGTCAGATGCTGTTCAAATATGATAAAAAATGAAGGCAAAAGCTGTTTCCAGTCACGTTGTATCAAGGAATTGACTCCATACAGTGAGTGGTAAAAGTGGCATTTTCAGCCGCGAAAAGCTGTTTTAGAGCATTAGAAATACCAACAGTGCACTTTTTGAAAATCAATGTTTACAAACATGTTTCACTGTCAGATGCTGTTCAAATATGATAAATATGAAGGCAAAAGCTGTTTCCAGTCACGTTGTATCAAGGAATTGACTCCATACAGTGAGTGGCAAAAGTGGCATTTTCAGCCCGCGAAAAGCTGTTTTAGAGCATTAGAAATAGCAACAGTGCACTTTTTGAAAATCAATGTTTACAAACATGTTTCACTGTCAGATGCTGTTCAAATATGATACATATGAAGGGAAAAGCTGTTTCCAGTCACGTTGTATCAAGGAATTGACTCCATACAGAAAGTATCAAAAGTGGCATTTTCAGCCCGCGAAAAGCTGTATTCGAGCAATAGATACAGCTAGACTGCAGTTTTTCAAAATCAATGTTTACAAACATGTTTCACGTGAGATGCTGTTCAAATATGATAAATATGAAGGCAAAAGCTGTTTCCACTAAAGTTGTATCAAGGAATTGACTCCATACAGTGAGTGGCAAAAGTGGCATTTTCAGCCCGCGAAAAGCTGTTTTAGAGCATTAGAAATAGCAACAGTGCACTTTTTGAAAATCAATGTTTACAAACATGTTTCACTGTCAGATGCTGTTCAAATATGATAAATATGAAGGCAAAAGCTGTTTCCAGTCACGTTGTATCAAGGAATTGACTCCATACAGTGAGTGGCAAAAGTGGCATTTTCAGCCTGCGAAAAGCTGTTTTAGAGCACGAGAAACAGGTACACTGCAGTTTTTAAAATCAATGTTTACAAACATGTTTCACTGTCAGATGCTGTTCAAATATGATAAATATGAAGGCAAAAGCTGTTTCCAGTAAAGTTGTATCAAGGAATTGACTCCATGCAGTGAGTGGCAAAAGTGACATTTTCAGTCCGCGAAAAGCTGTTTGAGAGCACGACAAACAGGTACACTGCAGTTTTTCAAGATCAATGTTTACAAACATGTTTCACTGTCAGATGCTGTTCAAATATGATATATATGAAGGCAAAAGCTGTTTCCAGTCACGTTGTATCAAGGAATTGACTCCATACAGTAAGTATCAAAAGTGGCATTTTCAGCGTGCGAAAAGCTGTTTTAGAGCAATAGATACAGCTAGACTGCAGTTTTTCAAAATCAATGTTTACAAACATGTTTCACTCTCAGATGCTGTTCAAATATGATAAATATGAAGGCAAAAGCTGTTTCCAGAAACGTTGTATCAAGGAATTGACTCCATAGAGTGAGTGGCAAAAGTTGCATTTTCAGCCCGCGAATAGCTGTTTTAGAGCATTAGAAATAGCAACAGTGCACTTTTTGAAAATCAATGTTTACAAACATGTTTCACTGTCAGATGCTGTTCAAATATGATAAATATGAAGGCAAAAGCTGTTTCCAGTCACGTTGTATCAAGGAATTGACTCCATACAGTGAGTGGCAAAAGTTGCATTTTCAGCCGGCGAATAGCTGTTCTAGAGCATTAGAAATAGCAACAGTGCACTTTTTGAAAATCAATGTTGACAAACATGTTTCACTGTCAGATGCTGTTCAAATATGATAAATATGAAGGCAAAAGCTGTTTCCAGTCACGATGTATCAAGGAATTGACTCCATACAGTAAGTATCAAAAGTGGCATTTTCAGCCTGCGAAAAGCTGTTTTAGAGCACGAAAAACAGGTACACTGCAGTTTTTGAAATCAATGTTTACAAACATGTTTCACTGTCAGATGCTGTTCAAATATGATAAATATGAAGGCAAAAGCTGTTTTTAGTCACGTTGTATCATGTAATGGACTCCATTCAGTGAGTGGCAAAAGTGGCATTTTCAGACAGCGAAAAGCTGTTTTAGAGCATTAGAAATAGCAACAGTGCACTTTTTCAAAATCAATGTTTACAAACATGTTTCACTGTCAGATGCTGTTCAAATATGATAAAAATGAAGGCAAAAGCTGTTTCCAGTCACGTTGTATCAAGGAATTGACTCCATACAGTGAGTGGCAAAAGTGGCATTTTCAGCCCGCGAAAAGCTGTTTCAGAGCATTAGAAATAGCTCAACTGCACTTTTTCAAAATCAATGTTTACAAACATGTTTCACTGTCAGATGCTGTTCAAATATGATAAAAATGAAGGCAAAAGCTGTTTCCAGTCACGTTGTATCAAGGAATTGACTCCATACAGTGAGTGGCAAAAGTGGCATTTTCAGCCCGCGAAAAGCTGTTTCAGAGCATTAGAAATAGCTCAACTGCAGTTTTTCAAAATCAATGTTTACAAACATGTTTCACTGTCAGATGCTGTTCAAATATGATAAATATGAAGGCAAAATCTGTTTTTAGTCACGTTGTATCAAGGAATTGACTCAATACAGTGAGTGGAAAAAGTGGCATTTTCAGCCCGCGAATAGCTGTTTCAGAGCATTAGAAATAGCTAGACTGCAGTTTTTCAAAATCAATGTTTACAAACATGTTTCACTGTCAGATGCTGTTCACAAATAACAGATATGAAGGCAAAAGCTGTTTCCAGTCACGTTGTATCAAGGAATTGACTCCATACAGTAAGTATCAAAAGTGGCATTTTCAGCCTGCGAAAAGCTGTTTTAGAGCACGAGAAACAGGTACACTGCAGTTTTTAACAATCAATGTTTACAAACATGTTTCACTGTCAGATGCTGTTCAAATATGATAAATATGAAGGCAAAAGCTGTTTCCAGTAAAGTTGTATCAAGGAATTCACTCCATACAGTGAGTAGCAAAAGGTGCATTTTCAGCCCGCGAATAGCTGTTTTAGAGCATTAGAAATAGCAAAAGTGCCCTTTTTGAAAATCAATGTTTACAAACATGTTTCACTGTCAGATGCTGTTCAAATATGATATATATGAAGGGAAAAGCTGTTTCCAGTCACGTTGTATCAAGGAATTGACTCCATACAGAAAGTATCAAAAGTGGCATTTTCAGCCCGCGAAAAGCTGTATTCGAGCAATAGATACAGCTAGACTGTAGTTTTTCAAAATCAATGTTTACAAACATGTTTCACGTGAGATGCTGTTCAAATATGATAAATATGAAGGCAAAAGCTGTTTCCAGTAAAGTTGTATCAAGGAATTGACTCCATACAGTGAGTGGCAAAAGTTGCATTTTCAGCCCGCGAATAGCTGTTTTAGAGCAATAGAAATAGCAACAGTGCACTTTTTGAAAATCAATGTTTACAAACATGTTTCACTGTCAGGTGCTGTTCAAATATGATAAATATGAAGGCAAAAGCTGTTTCCAGTCACGTTGTATCAAGGAATTTACTCCATACAGTGAGTGGCAAAAGTGGCATTTTCAGCCCGCGAAAAGCTGTTTCAGAGCATTAGAAATAGCTAGACTGCAGTTTTTCAAAATCAATGTTTACAAACATGTTTCACTGTCAGATGCTGTTCAAATATGATAAATATGAAGGCAAAAGCTGTTTTTAGTCACGTTGTATCAAGGAATTGACTCCATACAGTGAGTGGCAAAAGTGGCATTTTCAGACAGCGAAAAGCTGTTTTAGAGCATTAGAAATAGCAACAGTGCACTTTTTCAAAATCAATGTTTACAAACATGCTTCACTGTCAGATGCTGTTCAAATATGATAAAATTGAAGGCAAAAGCTGTTTTTAGTCACGTTGTATCAAGGAATTTACTCCATACAGTGAGTGGCAAAAGTGGCATTTTTAGCCCGCGAATAACTGTTTCAGAGCATTAGAAATAGCTAGACTGCAGTTTTTCAAAATCAATGTTTACAAACATGTTTCACCGTCAGATGCTGTTCAAATATAGTAATTATGAAGGCAAAAGCTGTTTTTAGTCACGTTGTATCAAGGAATTGACTCCATACAGTGAGTGGCAAAAGTGGCATTTTCAGACAGCGAAAAGCTGTTTTAGAGCATTAGAAATAGCAACAGTGCACTTTTTCAAAATCAATGTTTACAAACATGCTTCACTGTCAGATGCTGTTCAAATATGATAAAAATGAAGGCAAAAGCTGTTTTTAGTCACGTTGTATCACGGAATTTACTCCATACAGTGAGTGGCAAAAGTGGCATTTTCAGCCCGCGAATAGCTGTTTCAGAGCATTAGAAATAGCTAGACTGCAGTTTGTCAAAATCAATGTTTACAAACATGTTTCACCGTCAGATGCTGTTCAAATATAGTAATTATGAAGGCAAAAGCTGTTTCCAGTCACGTTGTATCAAGGAATTGACTCCATACAGTGAGTGGCAAAAGTGGCATTTTCAGCCCGCGAAAAGCTGTTTTAGAGCATTAGAAATAGCAACAGTGCACTTTTTGAAAATCAATGTTTACAAACATGTTTCACTGTCAGATGCTGTTCAAATATGATAAATATGAAGGCAAAAGCTGTTTCCAGTCACGTTGTATCAAGGAATTGACTCTATACAGTGAGTGGCAAAAGTGGCATTTTGAGCACGCGAAAAGCTGTTTTAGAGCATGAGAAAAAGGTAGACTGCAGTTTTTCAAAATCAATGTTTACAAACATGTTTCACTGTCAGATGCTGTTCAAATATGATAAATATGAAGGCAAAAGCTGTTTCCAGTCACGTTGTATCAAGGAATTGACTCCATACAGTGAGTGGCAAAAGTGGCATTTTCAGCCCGCGAAAAGCTGTTTTAGAGCATTAGAAATAGCAACAGTGCACTTTTTCAAAATCAATGTTTACAAACATGTTTCACTGTCAGATGCTGTTCAAATATGATAAATATGAAGGCAAAAGCTGTTTCCAGTCACGTTGTATCAAGGAATTGACTCCATACAGTAAGTATAAAAAGTGGCATTTTCAGTCCGCGAGAAGCTGTTTTAGAGTACGACAAACAGGTACACTGCACTTTTTAACAATCAATGTTTACAAACATGTTTCACTGTCAGATGCTGTTCAAATATGATAAATATGAAGGCAACGGCTGTTTCCAGTCACGTTGTATCATGTTATGGACTCCATCCAGTGAGTGGCAAAAGTGGCATTTTCAGACAGCGAAAAGCTGTTTCAGAGCATTAGAAATAGCTAGACTGCAGTTTTTCAAAATCAATGTTTACAAACATGTTTCACCGTCAGATGCTGTTCAAATATAGTAATTATGAAGGCAAAAGCTGTTTTTAGTCACGTTGTATCAAGGAATTGACTCCATACAGTGAGTGGCAAAAGTGGCATTTTCAGACAGCGAAAAGCTGTTTTAGAACACGAGGAACAGGTACACTGCAGTTTTTAACAATCAATGTTTACAAACATGTTTCACTGTCAGATGCTGTTCAAATATGATAAAAATGAAGGCAAAAGCTGTTTCCAGTCACGTTGTATCAAGGAATTGACTCCATACAGTGAGTGGCAAAAGTGGCATTTTCAGCCCGCGAAAAGCTGTTTCAGAGCATTAGAAATAGCTCAACTGCAGTTTTTCAAAATCAATGTTTACAAACATGTTTCACTGTCAGATGCTGTTCAAATATGATAAATATGAAGGCAAAATCTGTTTTTAGTCACGATTTATCAAGGAATTGACTCCATACAGTGAGTGGCAAAAGTGGCATTTTCAGCCCGCGAAAAGCTGTTTTAGAGCATTAGAAATAGCAACAGTGCACTTTTTCAAAATCAATGTTTACAAACATGTTTCACTGTCAGATGCTGTTCAAATATGATAAAAATGAAGGCAAAAGCTGTTTTTAGTCACGTTGTATCAAGGAATTGACTCAATACAGTGAGTGGAAAAAGTGGCATTTTCAGCCCGCGAATAGCTGTTTCAGAGCATTAGAAATAGCTAGACTGCAGTTTTTCAAAATCAATGTTTACAAACATGTTTCACTGTCAGATGCTGTTCAAATATGATAAATATGAAGGCAAAAGCTGTTTCCAGTCACGTTGTATCAAGGAATTGACTCCATGCAGTGAGTGGCAAAAGTGGCATTTTCAGTCCGCTAAAAGCTGTTTTAGAGCACGACAAACAGGTACACTGCAGTTTTTAACAATCAATGTTTACAAACATGTTTCACTGTCAGATGCTGTTCAAATATGAAAAATATGAAGGCAACGGCTGTTTCCAGTCACGTTGTATCATGTAATGGACTCCATTCAGTGAGTGGCAAAAGTGGCATTTTCAGACAGCGAAAAGCTGTTTCAGAGCATTAGAAATAGCTAGACTGCAGTTTTTCAAAATCAATGTTTACAAACATGTTTCACTGTCAGATGCTGTTCAAATATAATAATTATGAAGGCAAAAGCTGTTTCCAGTCACGTTGTATCAAGGAATTGACTCCATACAGTGAGTGGTAAAAATGGCATTTTCAGACCGCGAAAAGCTGTTTTAGAGCATTAGAAATAGCAACAGTGACTTTTTCAAAATCAATGTTTACAAACATGTTTCACTGTCAGATGCTGTTCAAATATGATACATATGAAGGGAAAAGCTGTTTCCAGTCACGTTGTATCAAGGAATTGACTCCATACAGAAAGTATCAAAAGTGGCATTTTCAGCCCGCGAAAAGCTGTATTCGAGCAATAGATACAGCTAGACTGTAGTTTTTCAAAATCAATGTTTACAAACATGTTTCACGTGAGATGCTGTTCAAATATGATAAATATGAAGGCAAAAGCTGTTTCCAGTAAAGTTGTATCAAGGAATTGACTCCATACAGTGAGTGGCAAAAGTGGCATTTTCAGACAGCGAAAAGCTGTTTTAGAGCATTAGAAATAGCAACAGTGCACTTTTTCAAAATCAATGTTTACAAACATGCTTCACTGTCAGATGCTGTTAAAATATGATAAAATTGAAGGCAAAAGCTGTTTTTAGTCACGTTGTATCAAGGAATTTACTCCATACAGTGAGTGGCAAAAGTGGCATTTTTAGCCCGCGAATAGCTGTTTCAGAGCATTAGAAATAGCTAGACTGCAGTTTTTCAAAATCAATGTTTACAAACATGTTTCACCGTCAGATGCTGTTCAAATATTGTAATTATGAAGGCAAAAGCTGTTTTTAGTCACGTTGTATCAAGGAATTGACTCCATACAGTGAGTGGCAAAAGTGGCATTTTCAGACAGCGAAAAGCTGTTTTAGAGCATTAGAAATAGCAACAGTGCACTTTTTCAAAATCAATGTTTACAAACATGCTTCACTGTCAGATGCTGTTCAAATATGATAAAAATGAAGGCAAAAGCTGTTTTTAGTCACGTTGTATCAAGGAATTTACTCCATACAGTGAGTGGCAAAAGTGGCATTTTCAGCCCGCGAATAGCTGTTTCAGAGCATTAGAAATAGCTAGACTGCAGTTTTTCAAAATCAATGTTTACAAACATGTTTCACCGTCAGATGCTGTTCAAATATAGTAATTATGAAGGCAAAAGCTGTTTCCAGTCACGTTGTATCAAGGAATTGACTCCATACAGTGAGTGGCAAAAGTGGCATTTTCAGCCCGCGAAAAGCTGTTTTAGAGCATTAGAAATAGCAACACTGCACTTTTTGAAAATCAATGTTTACAAACATGTTTCACTGTCAGATGCTGTTCAAATATGATAAATATGAAGGCAAAAGCTGTTTCCAGTCACGTTGTATCAAGGAATTGACTCTATACAGTGAGTGGCAAAAGTGGCATTTTGAGCACGCGAAAAGCTGTTTTAGAGCATGAGAAAAAGGTAGACTGCAGTTTTTCAAAATCAATGTTTACAAACATGTTTCACTGTCAGATGCTGTTCAAATATGATAAATATGAAGGCAAAAGCTGTTTCCAGTCACGTTGTGTCAAGGAATTGACTCCATACAGTGAGTGGCAAAAGTGGCATTTTCAGCCCGCGAAAAGCTGTTTTAGAGCATTAGAAATAGCAACAGTGCACTTTTTCAAAATCAATGTTTACAAACATGTTTCACTGTCAGATGCTGTTCAAATATGATAAATATGAAGGCAAAAGCTGTTTCCAGTCACGTTGTATCAAGGAATTGACTCCATACAGTGATTGGCCAAATGTGTATTTTCAGCCCGCGAATAGCTGTTTTAGAGCATTAGAAATAGCAACAGTGCACTTTTTGAAAATCAATGTTTACAAACATGTTTCACTGTCAGATGCTGTTCAAATATGATACATATGAAGGGAAAAGCTGTTTCCAGTCACGTTGTATCAAGGAATTGACTCCATACAGAAAGTATCAAAAGTGGCATTTTCAGCCCGCGAAAAGCTGTATTCGAGCAATAGATACAGCTAGACTGCAGTTTTTCAAAATCAATGTTTACAAACATGTTTCACGTGAGATGCTGTTCAAATATGATAAATATGAAGGCAAAAGCTGTTTCCAGTAAAGTTGTATCAAGGAATTGACTCCATACAGTGAGTGGCAAAAGTTGCATTTTCAGCCCGCGAATAGCTGTTTTAGAGCATTAGAAATAGCAACAGTGCACTTTTTGAAAATCAATGTTTACAAACATGTTTCACTGTCAGATGCTGTTCAAATATGATCAATATGAAGGCAAAAGCTGTTTCCAGTCACGATGTATCAAGGAATTGACTCCATACAGTAAGTATCAAAAGTGGCATTTTCAGCCTGCGAAAAGCTGTTTTAGAGCACGAGAAACAGGTACACTGCAGTTTTTAAAATCAATGTTTACAAACATGTTTCACTGTCAGATGCTGTTCAAATATGATAAATATGAAGGCAAAAGCTGTTTCCAGTAAAGTTGTATCAAGGAATTGACTCCATGCAGTGAGTGGCAAAAGTGACATTTTCAGTCCGCGAAAAGCTGTTTGAGAGCACGACAAACAGGTACACTGCAGTTTTGCAAGATCAATGTTTACAAACATGTTTCACTGTCAGATGCTGTTCAAATATGATAAATATGAAGGCAAAAGCTGTTTCCACTCACGTTGTATCAAGGAATTGACTCCATACAGTGATTGGCAAAAGGTGCATTTTCAGCCCGCGAATAGCTGTTTTAGAGCATTAGAAATAGCAACAGTGCACTTTTTGAAAATCAATGTTTACAAACATGTTTTACTGTCAGATGCTGTTCAAATATGATATATATGAAGGCAAAAGCTGTTTCCAGTCACGTTGTATCAAGGAATTGACTCCATACAGTAAGTATCAAAAGTGGCATTTTCAGCGTGCGAAAAGCTGTTTTAGAGCAATAGATACAGCTAGACTGCAGTTTTTCAAAATCAATGTTTACAAACATGTTTCACTCTCAGATGCTGTTCAAATATGATAAATATGAAGGCAAAAGCTGTTTCCAGAAACGTTGTATCAAGGAATTGACTCCATACAGTGAGTGGCAAAAGTTGCATTTTCAGCCCGCGAATAGCTGTTTTAGAGCATTAGAAATAGCAACAGTGCACTTTTTGAAAATCAATGTTTACAAACATGTTTCACTGTCAGATGCTGTTCAAATATGATAAATATGAAGGCAAAAGCTGTTTCCAGTCACGTTGTATCAAGGAATTGACTCCATACAGTGAGTGGCAAAAGTTGCATTTTCAGCCCGCGAATAGCTGTTTTAGAGCATTAGAAATAGCAACAGTGCACTTTTTGAAAATCAATGTTGACAAACATGTTTCACTGTCAGATGCTGTTCAAATATGATAAATATGAAGGCAAAAGCTGTTTCCAGTCACGATGTATCAAGGAATTGACTCCATACAGTAAGTATCAAAAGTGGCATTTTCAGCCTGCGAAAAGCTGTTTTAGAGCACGAAAAACAGGTACACTGCAGTTTTTGAAATCAATGTTTACAAACATGTTTCACTGTCAGATGCTGTTCAAATATGATAAATATGAAGGCAAAAGCTGTTTTTAGTCACGTTGTATCATGTAATGGACTCCATTCAGTGAGTGGCAAAAGTGGCATTTTCAGACAGCGAAAAGCTGTTTTAGAGCATTAGAAATAGCAACAGTGCACTTTTTCAAAATCAATGTTTACAAACATGTTTCACTGTCAGATGCTGTTCAAATATGATAAAAATGAAGGCAAAAGCTGTTTCCAGTCACGTAGTATCAAAGAATTGACTCCATACAGTGAGTGGCAAAAGTGGCATTTTCAGGCCGCGACAAGCTGTTTTAGAGCATTAGACATAGCAACAGTGCACTTTTTGAAAATCAATGTTTACAAACATGTTTCACTGTCAGATGCTGTTCAAATATGATAAATATGAAGGCAAAAGCTTTTTCCAGTCACGTTGTATCAAGGAATTGACTCCATAGAGTGAGTGGCAAAAGTGGCATTTTGAGCCCGCGAAAAGCTGTTTTAGAGCATGACAAAAAGGTAGACTGCAGTTTTTTCAAAATCAATGTTTACAAACATGTTTCACTGTCAGATGCTGTTCAAAAATGATAGATATGAAGGCAAAAGCTTTTTCCAGTCACGTTGTATCAATCAATTGACTCCATACAGTAAGTATCAAAAGTGGCATTTTCAGTCCGCGAGAAGCTGTTTTAGAGCACAACAAACAGGTACACTGCAGTTTTTAACAATCAATGTTTACAAACATGTTTCACTGTCAGATGCTGTTCAAATATGATAAATATTAAGGCAAAAGCTGTTTCCAGTCACGTTGTATCAAGGAATTGACTCCATACAGTAAGAATCAAAAGTGGCATTTTCAGCGTGCGAAAAGCTGTTTTCGAGCAATAGATACAGCTAGACTGCAGTTTTTCAAAATCAATGTTTACAAACATGTTTCACGTCAGATTCTGTTCAAATATGATAAATATGAAGGCAAAAGCTGTTTCCAGTCACGTTGTATCAAGGAATTGACTCCATACAGTGAGTGGCAAAAGTTGCATTTTCAGCCCGCGAATAGCTGTTTTAGAGCAATAGAAATACCAACAGTGCACTTTTTGAAAATCAATGTTTACAAACATGTTTCACTGTCAATGCTGTTCAAATATGATAAATATGAAGGCAAAAGCTGTTTCCAGTCACGTTGTATCAAGGAATTGACTCCATACAGTGAGTGGCAAAAGTGGCATTTTCAGCCCGCGAAAAGCTGTTTTAGAGCATTAGAAATAGAAACAGTGCACTTTTTGAAAATCAATGTTTACAAACATGTTTCACTGTCAGATGCTGTTCAAATATGATACATATGAAGGGAAAAGCTGTTTCCAGTCACGTTGTATCAAGGAATTGACTCCATACAGAAAGTATCAAAAGTGGCATTTTCAGCCCGCGAAAAGCTGTATTCGAGCAATAGATACAGCTAGACTGCAGTTTTTCAAAATCAATGTTTACAAACATGTTTCACGTGAGATGCTGTTCAAATATGATAAATATTAAGGCAAAAGCTGTTTCCACTAAAGTTTAGCAAGGAATTAACGCCACACAGTGAGTCACAAAAGTGGCATTTTCAGCCCGCGAAAAGCTGTTTTAGACCATTAGAAACAGCAACAGTGCACTTTTTGAAAATCAATATTTACAAACATGTTTCACTGTCAGATGCTGTTCAAATATGATAGATATGAAGGCAAAAGCTGTTTCCAGTCACGATGTATCAAGGAATTGACTCCATACAGTAAGTATAAAAAGTGGCATTTTCAGCCCGCGAAAAGCTGTTTTAGAGCACGACAAACAGGTACACTGCAGTTTTGAAAATCAATGTTTACAAACATGTTTCACTGTCAGATGCTGTTCAAATATGAGAAATATGAAGGCAAAAGCTGTTTCCAGTAAAGTTGTATCAAGGAATGGACTCCATGCAGTGAGTGGCAAAAGTGGCATTTTCAGACAGCGAAAAGCTGTTTGAGAGCACGACAAACAGCAACACTGCACTTTTTCAAAATCAATGTTTACAAACATGTTTCACTGTCAGATGCTGTTCAAATATGATAAAAATGAAGGCAAAAGCTGTTTCCAGTCACGTTGTATCAAGGAATTGACTCCATACAGTAAGTGGCAAAAGTGCATTTTCAGCCCGCGAAAAGCTGTTTTAGAGCATTAGAAATACCAACAGTGCACTTTTTGAAAATCAATGTTTACAAACATGTTTCACTGTCAGATGCTGTTCAAATATAATAAATATGAAGGCAAAAGCTGTTTCCACTAAAGTTGTATCAAGGAATTGACTCCATACAGTGAGTGGCAAAAGTGGCATTTTCAGCCCGCGAAAAGCTGTTTTAGAGCACGACAAACAGCAACACTGCACTTTTTCAAAATCAATGTTTACAAACATGTTTCACTGTCAGATGCTGTTCAAATATGATAAATATGAAGGCAAAAGCTGTTTCCAGTCACGATGTATCAAGGAATTGACTCCATACAATAAGAATCAAAAGTGGCATTTTCAGACAGCGAAAAGCTGTTTTAGAGCAATAGAAACAGCAACACTGCACTTTTTCAAAATCAATGTTTACAAACATGTTTCACGTCAGATGCTGTTCAAATATGATAAAAATGAAGGCAAAAGCTGTTTCCAGTCACGTTGTATCAAGGAATTGACTCCATACAGTGAGTGGCAAAAGTGGCATTTTCAGCCCGCGAAAAGCTGTTTCAGAGCATTAGAAATAGCAACAATGCACTTTTTCAAAATCAATGTTTACAAACATGTTTCACTGTCAGATGCTGTTCAAATATAATAAATATGAAGGCAAAAGCTGTTTCCAGTCACGTAGTATCAAAGAATTGACTCCACACAGTGAGTGGCAAAAGTGGCATTTTCAGCCGCGAAAAGCTGTTTTAGAGCATTAGAAATAGCAACAGTGCACTTTTTGAAAATCAATGTTTACAAACATGTTTCACTGTCAGATGCTGTACAAATATGATAAATATGAAGGCAAAAGCTGTTTCCAGTCACGTTGTATCAAGGAATTGACTCCATACAGTGAGTGGCAAAAGTGGCATTTTCAGCCGCGAAAAGCTGTTTTAGAGCATGGAAAAAGCAACACTGCACTTTTTCAAAATCAATGTTTACAAACATGTTTCACTGTCAGATGCTGTTCAAATATGATAAATATGAAGGCAAAAGCTGTTTCCAGTCACGTTGTATCAAGGAATTGACTCCATACAGTGAGTGGCAAAAGTGCATTTTCAGCCCGCGAAAAGCTGTTTTAGAGCACTAGAAATAGCAACAGTGCACTTTTTGAAAATCAATGTTTACAAACATGTTTCACTGTCAGATGCTGTTCAAATATGATAAATATGAAGGCAAAAGCTGTTTCCACTAAAGTTGTATCAAGGAATTGACTCCATACAGAAAGTATCAAAAGTGGCATTTTCAGCCCGCGAAAAGCTGTATTAGAGCAAGACAAACAGCTACACTGCAGTTTTTAAAAATCAATGTTTACAAACATGTTTCACGTCAGATGCTGTTCAAATATGATAAATATGAAGGCAAAAGCTGTTTCCACTAAAGTTGTATCAAGGAAATGACTCCATACAGTGAGTGGCAAAAGTTGCATTTTCAGACAGCGAAAAGCTGTTTTAGAGCATTAGAAATAGCAACAGTGCACTTTTTC
Organism: Dascyllus trimaculatus; assembly: GCA_024666655.1. Classification (NCBI taxonomy): domain Eukaryota; kingdom Metazoa; phylum Chordata; class Actinopteri; family Pomacentridae; genus Dascyllus; species Dascyllus trimaculatus. The sequence goes on from JAMOIN010001772.1 coordinate 79,720, forward strand.
AAAATCAATGTTTACAAACATGTTTCACTGTCAGATGCTGTTCAAATATGATAAAAATGAAGGCAAAAGCTGTTTCCAGTCACGAAGTATCAAGAATTGACTCCATACAGTAAGTAGCAAAAGTGGCATTTTCAGCCGCGAAAAGCTGTTTTAGAGCACGAGAAACAGCAACACTGCACTTTTGAAAATCAATGTTTACAAACATGTTTCACTGTCAGATGCTGTTCAAATATAATAAATATGAAGACAAAAGCTGTTTCCAGTAAAGTTGTATCAAGGAATTGACTCCATACAGTGAGTGGCAAAAGTGGCATTTTCAGCCCGCGAAAAGCTGTTTGAGAGCACGACAAACAGCAACACTGCACTTTTTCAAAATCAATGTTTACAAACATGTTTCACTGTCAGATGCTGTTCAAATATGATAAATATGAAGGCAAAAGCTGTTTCCAGTCACGTTGTATCAAGGAATTGACTCCATACAGTGATTGGCAAAAGGTGCATTTTCAGCCCGCGAATACCTGTTTTAGAGCATTAGAAATAGCAACAGTGCACTTTTTGAAAATCAATGTTTACAAACATGTTTCACTGTCAGATGCTGTTCAAATATGATAAATATGAAGGCAAAAGCTGTTTCCAGTCACGTTGTATCAAGGAATTGACTCCATACAGAAAGTATCAAAAGTGGCATTTTCAGCCCGCGAAAAGCTGTATTCGAGCAATAGATACAGCTAGACTGCAGTTTTTCAAAATCAATGCTTACAAACATGTTTCACGTCAGATGCTGTTCAAATATGATAAATATGAAGGCAAAAGCTGTTTCCACTAAAGATGTATCAAGGAATTGACTCCATACAGTAAGTAGCAAAAGTGGCATTTTCAGCCCGCGAAAAGCTGTTTTCGTGCATGAGAAACAGGTAGACTGCAGTTTTTCAAAATCAATGTTTACAAACATGTTTCACTGTCAGATGCTGTTCAAATATGATAAATATGAAGGCAAAAGCTGTTTCCAGTCACGTTGTATCAAGGAATTGACTCAATACAGTGAGTGGCAAAAGTGGCATTTTCAGCCCGCTAAAAGCTGTTTTAGAGCATTAGAAATAGCAACAGTGCACTTTTTGAAAATCAATGTTTACAAACATGTTTCACTGTCAGATGCTGTTCAAATATGATAAAAATGAAGGCAAAAGCTGTTTCCAGTCACGTAGTATCAAAGAATTGACTCCATACAGTGAGTGGCAAAAGTGGCATTTTCAGGCCGCGACAAGCTGTTTTAGAGCATTAGACATAGCAACAGTGCACTTTTTGAAAATCAATGTTTACAAACATGTTTCACTGTCAGATGCTGTTCAAATATGATAAATATGAAGGCAAAAGCTGTTTCCAGTCACGATGTATCAAGGAATTGACTCCATACAGTAAGTATCAAAAGTGGCATTTTCAGCCTGCGAAAAGCTGTTTTAGAGCACGAGAAACAGGTACACTGCAGTTTTTGAAATCAATGTTTACAAACATGTTTCACTGTCAGATGCTGTTCAAATATGATAAATATGAAGGCAACGGCTGTTTCCTGTCACGTTGTATCATGTAATGGACTCCATTCAGTGAGTGGCAAAAGTGGCATTTTCAGACAGCGAAAAGCTGTTTTAGAGCATTAGAAATAGCAACAGTGCACTTTTTCAAAATCAGTGTTTACAAACATGTTTCACTGTCAGATGCTGTTCAAATATGATAAAAATGAATTGACTCCATACAGTGAGTGGCAAAAGTGGCATTTTCAGCCCGCGAATAGCTGTTTCAGAGCATTAGAAATAGCTAGACTGCAGTTTTTCAAAATCAATGTTTACAAACATGTTTCACTGTCAGATGCTGTTCAAATATGATAAATATGAAGGCAAAAGCTGTTTCCAGTCACGTTGTATCAAGGAATTGACTCCATACAGTGAGTGGCAAAAGTGGCATTTTCAGCACGCGAAAAGCTGTTTTAGAGCATGAGAAATAGCAACAGTGCACTTTTTCAAAATCAATGTTTACAAACATGTTTCACTGTCAGATGCTGTTCAAATATGATAAATATGAAGGCAAAAGCTGTTTCCAGTCACGTAGTATCAAAGAATTGACTCCATACAGTGAGTGGCAAAAGTGGCATTTTCAGGCCGCGACAAGCTGTTTTAGAGCATTAGACATAGCAACAGTGCACTTTTTGAAAATCAATGTTTACAAACATGTTTCACTGTCAGATGCTGTTCAAATATGATAAAAATGAAGGCAAAAGCTGTTTCCAGTCACGTTGTATCAAGGAATTGACTCCATACAGTGAGTGGCAAAAGTGGCATTTTCAGCCCGCGAAAAGCTGTTTCAGAGCATTAGAAATAGCTGAACTGCAGTTTTTCAAAATCAATGTTTACAAACATGTTTCACTGTCAGATGCTGTTCAAATATGATAAATATGAAGGCAAAAGCTGTATTTAGTCACGTTGTATCAAGGAATTGACTCTATACAGTGAGTGGCAAAAGTGGCATTTTCAGCCCGCGAAAAGCTGTTTTAGAGCATTAGAAATAGCAACAGTGCACTTTTTCAAAATCAATGTTTACAAACATGTTTCACTGTCAGATGCTGTTCAAATATGATAAAAATGAAGGCAAAAGCTGTTTTTAGTCACGTTGTATCAAGGAATTTACTCAATACAGTGAGTGGAAAAAGTGGCATTTTCACCCCGCGAATAGCTGTTTCAGAGCATTAGAAATAGCTAGACTGCAGTTTTTCAAAATCAATGTTTACAAACATGTTTCACTGTCAGATGCTGTTCAAATATAATTAATTATGAAGGCAAAAGCTGTTTCCAGTCACGTTGTATCAAGGAATTGACTCCATACAGTGAGTGGCAAAAGTGGCATTTTCAGCCCGCGAAAAGCTGTTTTAGAGCATTAGAAATAGTAACAGTGCACTTTTTGAAAATCAATGTTTACAAACATGTTTCACTGTCAGATGCTGTTCAAATATGATAAATATGAAGGCAAAAGCTGTTTCCAGTCACGTTGTATCAAGGAATTGACTCTATACAGTGAGTGGCAAAAGTGGCATTTTGAGCACGCGAAAAGCTGTTTTAGAGCATGAGAAAAAGGTAGACTGCACTTTTTGAAAATCAATGTTTACAAACATGTTTCACTGTCAGATGCTGTTCAAATATGATAAATATGAAGGCAAAAGCTGTTTCCAGTCACGTTGTATCAAGGAATTGACTCCATACAGTAAGTATCAAAAGTGGCATTTTCAGTCCGCGAGAAGCTGTTTTAGAGCACGACAAACAGGTACACTGCAGTTTTTAACAATCAATGTTTACAAACATGTTTCACTGTCAGATGCTGTTCAAATATGATAAATATGAAGGCAACGGCTGTTTCCAGTCACGTTGTATCATGTAATGGACTCCATTCAGTGAGTGGCAAAAGTGGCATTTTCAGGCCGCGAAAAGCTGTTTTAGAGCATTAGAAATAGCAACAGTGCACTTTTTGAAAATCAATGTTTACAAACATGTTTCACTGTCAGATGCTGTTCAAATATGATAAAAATGAAGGCAAAAGCTGTTTCCAGTCACGTTGTATCAAGGAATTGACTCCATACAGTGAGTGGCAAAAGTGGCATTTTCAGCCCGCGAAAAGCTGTTTCAGAGCATTAGAAATAGCAACAGTGCACTTTTTGAAAATCAATGTTTACAAACATGTTTCACTGTCAGATGCTGTTCAAATATGATAAATATGAAGGCAAAAGCTGTTTCCAGTCACGATGTATCAAGGAATTGACTCCATACAGTAAGTATCAAAAGTGGCATTTTCAGCCTGCGAAAAGCTGTTTTAGAGCACGAGAAACAGGTACACTGCAGTTTTTGAAATCAATGTTTACAAACCTGTTTCACTGTCAGATGCTGTTCAAATATGATAAATATGAAGGCAACGGCTGTTTCCAGTCACGTTGTATCATGTAATGGACTCCATTCAGTGAGTGGCAAAAGTGGCATTTTCAGACAGCGAAAAGCTGTTTTAGAGCATTAGAAATAGCAACAGTGCACTTTTTCAAAATCAGTGTTTACAAACATGTTTCACTGTCAGATGCTGTTCAAATATGATAAAAATGAAGGCAAAAGCTGTTTTTAGTCACGTTGTATCAAGGAATTGACTCCATACAGTGAGTGGCAAAAGTGGCATTTTCAGCCCGCGAATAGCTGTTTCAGAGCATTAGAAATAGCTAGACTGCAGTTTTTCAAAATCAATGTTTACAAACATGTTTCACTGTCAGATGCTGTTCAAATATAATAATTATGAAGGCAAAAGCTGTTTCCAGTCACGTTGTATCAGGGAATTGACTCCATACAGTGAGTGGCAAAAGTGGCATTTTCAGCCCGAGAAAAGCTGTTTTAGAGCATTAGAAATAGCAACAGTGCACTTTTTGAAAATCAATGTTTACAAACATGTTTCACTGTCAGATGCTGTTCAAATATGATAAATATGAAGGCAAAAGCTGTTTCCAGTCACGTAGGATCAAAGAATTGACTCCATACAGTGAGTGGCAAAAGTGGAATTTTCAGGCCGCGACAAGCTGTTTTAGAGCATTAGACATAGCAACAGTGCACTTTTTGAAAATCAATGTTTACAAACATGTTTCACTGTCAGATGCTGTTCAAATATGATAAAAATGAAGGCAAAAGCTGTTTCCAGTCACGTTGTATCAAGGAATTGACTCCATACAGTGAGTGGCAAAAGTGGCATTTTCAGCCCGCGAAAAGCTGTTTCAGAACATTAGAAATAGCTGAACTGCAGTTTTTCAAAATCAATGTTTACAAACATGTTTCACTGTCAGATGCTGTTCAAATATGATAAATATGAAGGCAAAAGCTGTTTTTAGTCACGTTGTATCAAGGAATTGACTCCATACAGTGAGTGTCAAAAGTGGCATTTTCAGCCCGCGAAAAGCTGTTTTAGAGCATTAGAAATAGCAACAGTGCACTTTTTCAAAATCAATGTTTACAAACATGTTTCACTGTCAGATGCTGTTCAAATATGATAAAAATGAAGGCAAAAGCTGTTTTTAGTCACGTTGGATCAAGGAATTTACTCAATACAGTGAGTGGCAAAAGTGGCATTTTCACCCCGCGAATAGCTGTTTCAGAGCATTAGAAATAGCTAGACTGCAGTTTTTCAAAATCAATGTTTACAAACATGTTTCACTGTCAGATGCTGTTCAAATATAATAATTATGAAGGCAAAAGCTGTTTCCAGTCACGTTGTATCAAGGAATTGACTCCATACAGTGAGTGGCAAAAGTGGCATTTTCAGCCCGCGAAAAGCTGTTTTAGAGCATTAGAAATAGCAACAGTGCACTTTTTCAAAATCAATGTTTACAAACATGTTTCACTGTCAGATGCTGTTCAAATATGATAAATATGAAGGCAAAAGCTGTTTCCAGTCACGTTGTATCAAGGAATTGACTCTATACACTGAGTGGCAAAAGTGGCATTTTGAGCACGCGAAAAGCTGTTTTAGAGCATGAGAAAAAGGTAGACTGCACTTTTTGAAAATCAATGTTTACAAACATGTTTCACTGTCAGATGCTGTTCAAATATGATAAATATGAAGGCAAAAGCTGTTTCCAGTCACGTTGTATCAAGGAATTGACTCCATACAGTAAGTATCAAAAGTGGCATTTTCAGTCCGCGAGAAGCTGTTTTAGAGCACGACAAAGAGGTCCACTGCAGTTTTTAACAATCAATGTTTACAAACATGTTTCACTGTCAGATGCTGTTCAAATATGATAAATATGAAGGCAAAAGCTGTTTCCAGTCACGTTGTATCAAGGAATTGACTCCATACAGTGAGTGGCAAAAGTGGCATTTTCAGCCCGCGAAAAGCTGTTTTAGAGCATTAGAAATAGCAACAGTGCACTTTTTCAAAATCAATGTTTACAAACATGTTTCACTGTCAGATGCTGTTCAAATATGATAAATATGAAGGCAAAAGCTGTTTCCAGTCACGTTGTATCAAGGAATTGACTCCATACAGTGAGTGGTAAAAATGGCATTTTCAGCCCGCGAAAAGCTGTTTTAGAGCATTAGAAATACCAACAGTGCACTTTTTGAAAATCAATGTTTACAAACATGTTTCACTGTCAGATGCTGTTCAAATATGATAAATATGAAGGCAAAAGCTGTTTCCAGTCAAGTTGTATCAAGGAATTGACTCCATACAGTGATTGGCAAAAGGTGCATTTTCAGCCCGCGAATAGTTGTTTTAGAGCATTAGAAATAGCAACAGTGCACTTTTTGAAAATCAATGTTTACAAAAATGTTTCACTGTCAGATGCTGTTCAAATATGATACATATGAAGGGAAAAGCTGTTTCCAGTCACGTTGTATCAAGGAATTGACTCCATACAGAAAGTATCAAAAGTGGCATTTTCAGCCCGCGAAAAGCTGTATTCGAGCAATAGATACAGCTAGACTGTAGTTTTTCAAAATCAATGTTTACAAACATGTTTCACGTGAGATGCTGTTCAAATATGATAAATATGAAGGCAAAAGCTGTTTCCAGTAAAGTTGTATCAAGGAATTGACTCCATACAGTGAGTGGCAAAAGTTGCATTTTCAGCCCGCGAATAGCTGTTTTAGAGCAATAGAAATAGCAACAGTGCACTTTTTGAAAATCAATGTTTACAAACATGTTTCACTGTCAGGTGCTGTTCAAATATGATAAATATGAAGGCAAAAGCTGTTTCCAGTCACGTTGTATCAAGGAATTTACTCCATACAGTGAGTGGCAAAAGTGGCATTTTCAGCCCGCGAAAAGCTGTTTCAGAGCATTAGAAATAGCTAGACTGCAGTTTTTCAAAATCAATGTTTACAAACATGTTTCACTGTCAGATGCTGTTCAAATATGATAAATATGAAGGGAAAAGCTGTTTTTAGTCACGTTGTATCAAGGAATTGACTCCATACAGTGAGTGGCAAAAGTGGCATTTTCAGACAGCGAAAAGCTGTTTTAGAGCATTAGAAATAGCAACAGTGCACTTTTTCAAAATCAATGTTTACAAACATGTTTCACTGTCAGATGCTGTTCAAATATGATAAAAATGAAGGCAAAAGCTGTTTTTTGTCACGTTGTATCAAGGAATTTACTCCATACAGTGAGTGGCAAAAGTGGCATTTTCAGCCGGCGAAAAGCTGTTTTAGAGCATTAGACATAGCAACAGTGCACAATTTGAAAATCAATGTTTACAAACATGTTTCACTGTCAGATGCTGTTCAAATATAGTAATTATGAAGGCAAAAGCTGTTTCCAGTCACGTTGTATCAAGGAATTGACTCCATACAGTTAGTGGCAAAAGTGGCATTTTCAGCCCGCGAAAAGCTGTTTTAGAGCATTAGAAATAGCAACAGTGCACTTTTTGAAAATCAATGTTTACAAACATGTTTCACTGTCAGATGCTGTTCCAATATGATAAATATGAAGGCAAAAGCTGTTTCCAGTCACGTTGTATCAAGGAATTGACTCTATACAGTGAGTGGCAAAAGTGGCATTTTGAGCACGCGAAAAGCTGTTTTAGAGCATGAGAAAAAGGTAGACTGCAGTTTTTCAAAATCAATGTTTACAAACATGTTTCACTGTCAGATGCTGTTCAAATATGATAAATATGAAGGCAAAAGCTGCTTCCAGTCACGTTGTGTCAAGGAATTGACTCCATACAGTGAGTGGCAAAAGTGGCATTTTCAGCCCGCGAAAAGCTGTTTTAGAGCATTAGAAATAGCAACAGTGCACTTTTTCAAAATCAATGTTTACAAACATGTTTCACTGTCAGATGCTGTTCAAATATGATAAATATGAAGGCAAAAGCTGTTTCCAGTCACGTTGTATCAAGGAATTGACTCCATACAGTAAGTATAAAAAGTGGCATTTTCAGTCCGCGAGAAGCTGTTTTAGAGTAAGACAAACAGGTACACTGCACGTTTTAACAATCAATGTTTACAAACATGTTTCACTGTCAGATGCTGTTCAAATATGATAAATATGAAGGCAACGGCTGTTTCCAGTCACGTTGTATCATGTAATGGACTCCATTCAGTAAGTGGCAAAAGTGGCATTTTCAGCCTGCGAAAAGCTGTTTTAGAGCATGAGAAATACCAACAGTGCACTTTTTGAAAATCAATGTTTACAAACATGTTTCACTGTCAGATGCTGTTCAAATATGATAAATATGAAGGCAAAAGCTGTTTCCAGTCACGTTGTATCAAGGAATTGACTCCATGCAGTGAGTGGCAAAAGTGGCATTTTCAGTCCGCGAAAAGCTGTTTTAGAGCACGACAAACAGGTACACTGCAGTTTTTCAAGATCAATGTTTACAAACATGTTTCACTGTCAGATGCTGTTCAAATATGATAAATATGAAGGCAAAAGCTGGTTCCAGTCACGTTGTATCAAGGAATTGACTCCATACAGTAAGTATCAAAAGTGGCATTTTCAGCGTGCGAAAAGCTGTTTTCGAGCAATAGATACAGCTAGGCTGCAGTTTTTCAAAATCAATGTTTACAAACATGTTTCACGTCAGATGCTGTTCAAATATCATAAATATGAAGGCAAAAGCTGTTTTTAGTCACGTTGTATCAAGGAATTGACTCCATACAGTGAGTGGCAAAAGTTGCATTTTCAGCCCGCGAAAAGCTGTTTTAGAGCATTAGAAATAGCAACAGTGCACTTTTTGAAAATCAATGTTTACAAACATGTTTCACTGTCAATGCTGTTCAAATATGATAAATATGAAGGCAAAAGCTGTTTCCAGTCACGTTGTATCAAGGAATTGACTCCATACAGTGAGTGGCAAAAGTGGCATTTTCAGCCCGCGAAAAGCTGTTTTAGAGCATTAGAAATAGCAACAGTGCACTTTTTGAAAATCAATGCTTACAAACATGTTTCACTGTCAGATGCTGTTCAAATATGATAAATATGAAGGCAAAAGCTGTTTCCAGTCACGTTGTATCAAGGAATTGACTCCATACAGTGAGTGGCAAAAGTGGCATTTTCAGCCCGCGAAAAGCTGTTTTAGAGCATTAGAAATAGCAACAGTGCACTTTTTGAAAGTCAATGTTTACAAACATGTTTCACTGTCAGATGCTGTTCAAATATGATAAATATGAAGGCAAAAGCTGTTTCCAGTCACGTTGTATCAAGGAATTGACTCCATACAGTAAGTATCAAAAGTGGCATTTTCAGTCCGCTAAAAGCTGTTTTAGAGCACGACAAACAGGTACACTGCAGTTTTTAACAATCAATGTTTACAAACATGTTTCACTGTCAGATGCTGTTCAAATATGATAAATATGAAGGCAACGGCTGTTTTCAGTCACGTTGTATCATGTAATGGACTCCATTCAGTGAGTGGCAAAAGTGGCATTTTCAGACAGCGAAAAGCTGTTTTAGAGCACTAGAAATAGCAACAGTGCACTTTTTCAAAATCAATGTTTACAAACATGTTTCACTGTCAGATGCTGTTCAAATATGATAAAAATGAAGGCAAAAGCTGTTTCCAGTCACGTTGTATCAAGGAATTGACTCCATACAGTGAGTGGTAAAAGTGGCATTTTCAGCCCGCGAAAAGCTGTTTTAGAGCATGAGAAATACCAACAGTGCACTTTTTCAAAATCAGTGTTTACAAACATGTTTCACTGTCAGATGCTGTTCAAATATGATAAAAAATGAAGGCAAAAGCTGTTTCCAGTCACGTTGTATCAAGGAATTGACTCCATACAGTGAGTGGTAAAAGTGGCATTTTCAGACCGCGAAAAGTTGTTTTAGAGCATTAGAAATACCAACAGTGCACTTTTTGAAAATCAATGTTTACAAACATGTTTCACTGTCAGATGCTGTTCAAATATGATAAATATGAAGGCAAAAGCTGTTTCCAGTCACGTTGTATCAAGGAATTGACTCCATGCAGTGAGTGGCAAAAGTGGCATTTTCAGTCCGCGAAAAGCTGTTTTAGAGCACGACAAACAGGTACACTGCAGTTTTTCAAGATCAATGTTTACAAACATGTTTCACTGTCAGATGCTGTTCAAATATGATAAATATGAAGGCAAAAGCTGTTTCCAGTCACGATGTATCAAGGAATTGACTCCATACAGTAAGTATCAAAAGTGGCATTTTCAGCCTGCGAAAAGCTGTTTTAGAACACGAGGAACAGGTACAATGCAGTTTTTAACAATCAATGTTTACAAACATGTTTCACTGTCAGATGCTGTTCAAATATGATAAAAATGAAGGCAAAAGCTGTTTCCAGTCACGTTGTATCAAGGAATTGAGTCCATACAGTGAGTGGCAAAAGTGGCATTTTCAGCCCGCGAAAAGCTGTTTCAGAGCATTAGAAATAGCTCAACTGCAGTTTTTCAAAATCAATGTTTACAAACATGTTTCACTGTCAGATGCTGTTCAAATATGATAAATATGAAGGCAAAAGCTGTTTTTAGTCACGTTGTATCAAGGAATTGACTCCATACAGTGAGTGGCAAAAGTGGCATTTTCAGCCCGCGAAAAGCTGTTTTAGAGCATTAGAAATAGCAACAGTGCACTTTTTCAAAATCAATGTTTACAAACATGTTTCACTGTCAGATGCTGTTCAAATATGATAAAAATGAAGGCAAAAGCTGTTTTTAGTCACGTTGTATCAAGGAATTTACTCAATACAGTGAGTGGAAAAAGTGGCATTTTCACCCCGCGAATAGCTGTTTCAGAGCATTAGAAATAGCTAGACTGCAGTTTTTCAAAATCAATGTTTACAAACATGTTTCACTGTCAGATGCTGTTCACATATAACAGATATGAAGGCAAAAGCTGTTTCCAGTCACGTTGTATCAAGGAATTGACTCCATACAGTAAGTATCAAAAGTGGCATTTTCAGCCTGCGAAAAGCTGTTTTAGAGCACGACAAACAGGTACACTGCAGTTTTTAACAATCAATGTTTACAAACATGTTTCACTGTCAGATGCTGTTCAAATATGATAAATATGAAGGCAAAAGCTGTTTCCAGTCACGTTGTATCATGTAATGGACTCCATTCAGTGAGTGGCAAAAGTGGCATTTTCAGACAGCGAAAAGCTGTTTTAGAGCATTAGAAATAGCAACAGTGCACTTTTTCAAAATCAGTGTTTACAAACATGTTTCACTGTCAGATGCTGTTCAAATATGATAAAAATGAATTGACTCCATACAGTGAGTGGCAAAAGTGGCATTTTCAGCACGCGAAAAGCTGTTTTAGAGCATGAGAAATAGCAACAGTGCACTTTTTCAAAATCAATGTTTACAAACATGTTTCACTGTCAGATGCTGTTCAAATATGATAAAAATGAAGGCAAAAGCTGTTTCCAGTCACGTTGTATCAAGGCATTGACTCCATACAGTGAGTGGCAAAAGTGGCATTTTCAGCCTGCGAAAAGCTGTTTTAGAGAATTAGAAATAGCAACAGTGCACTTTTTCAAAATCAATGTTTACAAACATGTTTCACTGTCAGATGCTGTTCAAATATGATAAAAAATGAAGGCAAAAGCTGTTTCCAGTCACGTTGTATCAAGGAATTGACTCCATACAGTGAGTGGTAAAAATGGCATTTTCAGACCGCGAAAAGCTGTTTTAGAGCATTAGAAATAGCAACAGTGCACTTTTTCAAAATCAATGTTTACAAACATGTTTCACTGTCAGATGCTGTTCAAATATGATACATATGAAGGGAAAAGCTGTTTCCAGTCACGTTGTATCAAGGAATTGACTCCATACAGAAAGTATCAAAAGTGGCATTTTCAGCCCGCGAAAAGCTGTATTCGAGCAATAGATACAGCTAGACTGTAGTTTTTCAAAATCAATGTTTACAAACATGTTTCACGTGAGATGCTGTTCAAATATGATAAATATGAAGGCAAAAGCTGTGTCCAGTAAAGTTGTATCAAGGAATTGACTCCATACAGTGAGTGGCAAAAGTTGCATTTTCAGCCCGCGAATAGCTGTTTTAGAGCAATAGAAATAGCAACAGTGCACTTTTTGAAAATCAATGTTTACAAACATGTTTCACTGTCAGGTGCTGTTCAAATATGAGAAATATGAAGGCAAAAGCTGTTTCCAGTCACGTTGTATCAAGGAATTTACTCCATACAGTGAGTGGCAAAAGTGGCATTTTCAGCCCGCGAAAAGCTGTTTCAGAGCATTAGAAATAGCTAGACTGCAGTTTTTCAAAATCAATGTTTACAAACATGTTTCACTGTCAGATGCTGTTCAAATATGATAAATATGAAGGCAAAAGCTGTTTTTAGTCACGTTGTATCAAGGAATTGACTCCATACAGTGAGTGGCAAAAGTGGCATTTTCAGACAGCGAAAAGCTGTTTTAGAGCATTAGAAATAGCAACAGTGCACTTTTTCAAAATCAATGTTTACAAACATGCTTCACTGTCAGATGCTGTTCAAATATGATAAAAATGAAGGCAAAAGCTGTTTTTAGTCACGTTGTATCAAGGAATTTACTCCATACAGTGAGTGGCAAAAGTGGCATTTTCAGCCCGCGAATAGCTGTTTCAGAGCATTAGAAATAGCTAGACTGCAGTTTTTCAAAATCAATGTTTACAAACATGTTTCACCGTCAGATGCTGTTCAAATATAGTAATTATGAAGGCAAAAGCTGTTTCCAGTCACGTTGTATCAAGGAATTGACTCCATACAGTGAGTGGCAAAAGGTGCATTTTCAGCCCGCGAATAGTTGTTTTAGAGCATTAGAAATAGCAACAGTGCACTTTTTGAAAATCAATGTTTACAAACATGTTTCACTGTCAGATGCTGTTCAAATATGATACATATGAAGGCAAAAGCTGTTTCCAGTCACGTTGTATCAAGGAATTGACTCCATACAGTGAGTGGCAAAAGTGGCATTTTGAGCACGCGAAAAGCTGTTTTAGAGCATGAGAAAAAGGTAGACTGCACTTTTTGAAAATCAATGTTTACAAACATGTTTCACTGTCAGATGCTGTTCAAATATGATAAATATGAAGGCAAAAGCTGTTTCCAGTCACGTTGTATCAAGGTATTGACTCCATACAGTGAGTGGCAAAAGTGGCATTTTCAGCCCGCGAAAAGCTGTTTCAGAGCATTAGAAATAGCTGAACTGCAGTTTTTCAAAATCAATGTTTACAAACATGTTTCACTGTCAGATGCTGTTCAAATATGATAAATATGAAGGCAAAAGCTGTTTCCAGTCACGTTGTATCAAGGAATTGACTCCATACAGTAAGTATAAAAAGTGGCATTTTCAGTCCGCGAGAAGCTGTTTTAGAGTACGACAAACAGGTACACTGCACTTTTTAACAATCAATGTTTACAAACATGTTTCACTGTCAGATGCTGTTCAAATATGATAAATATGAAGGCAACGGCTGTTTCCAGTCACGTTGTATCATGTTATGGACTCCATTCAGTGAGTGGCAAAAGTGGCATTTTCAGCCCGCGAAAAGCTGTTTTAGAGCATGAGAAATACCAACAGTGCACTTTTTGAAAATCAATGTTTACAAACATGTTTCACTGTCAGATGCTGTTCAAATATGATAAATATGAAGGCAAAAGCTGTTTCCAGTCACGTTGTATCAAGGAATTGACTCCATACAGTGAGTGGCAAAATTTGCATTTTCAGCCCCCGAATAGCTGTTTTAGAGCATGAGAAAAAGGTAGACTGCACTTTTTGAAAATCAATGTTTACAAACATGTTTCACTGTCAGATGCTGTTCAAATATGATAAATATGAAGGCAAAAGCTGTTTCCAGTCACGATGTATCAAGGAATTGACTCCATACAGTAAGTATCAAAAGTGGCATTTTCAGCCTGCGAAAAGCTGTTTTAGAGCACGAGAAACAGGTACACTGCAGTTTTTGAAATCAATGTTTACAAACATGTTTCACTGTCAGATGCTGTTCAAATATGATAAATATGAAGGCAAAAGCTGGTTCCAGTCACGTTGTATCAAGGAATTGACTCCATACAGTAAGTATCAAAAGTGGCATTTTCAGCCCGCGAAAAGCTGTTTCAGAGCATGAGAAACAATAAGACTGCAGTTTTTCAAAATCAGTGTTTACAAACATGTTTCACTGTCAGATGCTGTTCAAATATGATAAATATGAAGGCAAAAGCTGTTTCCAGTCACGTTGTATCAAGGAATTGACTCCATACAGTGATTGGCAAAAGGTGCATTTTCAGCCCGCGAATAGCTGTTTTAGAGCATTAGAAATAGCAACAGTGCACTTTTTGAAAATCAATGTTTACAAACATGTTTTACTGTCAGATGCTGTTCAAATATGATATATATGAAGGCAAAAGCTGTTTCCAGTCACGTTGTATCAAGGAATTGACTCCATACAGTAAGTATCAAAAGTGGCATTTTCAGCGTGCGAAAAGCTGTTTTAGAGCAATAGATACAGCTAGACTGCAGTTTTTCAAAATCAATGTTTACAAACATGTTTCACTGTCAGATGCTGTTCAAATATGATAAATATGAAGGCAACGGCTGTTTCCAGTCACGTTGTATCATGTAATGGACTCCATTCAGTGAGTGGCAAAAGTGGCATTTTCAGACAGCGAAAAGCTGTTTTAGAGCATTAGAAATAGCAACAGTGCACTTTTTCAAAATCAATGTTTACAAACATGTTTCACTGTCAGATGCTGTTCAAATATGATAAAAATGAAGGCAAAAGCTGTTTCCAGTCACGTAGTATCAAAGAATTGACTCCATACAGTGAGTGGCAAAAGTGGCATTTTCAGGCCGCGACAAGCTGTTTTAGAGCATTAGACATAGCAACAGTGCACTTTTTGAAAATCAATGTTTACAAACATGTTTCACTGTCAGATGCTGTTCAAATATGATAAAAATGAAGGCAAAAGCTGTTTCCAGTCACGTTGTATCAAGGAATTGACTCCATACAGTGAGTGGCAAAAGTGGCATTTTCAGCCCGCGAAAAGCTGTTTCAGAGCATTAGAAATAGCTGAACTGCAGTTTTTCAAAATCAATGTTTACAAACATGTTTCACTGTCAGATGCTGTTCAAATATGATAAATATGAAGGCAAAGGCTGTTTTTAGTCACGTTGTATCAAGGAATTGACTCTATACAGTGAGTGGCAAAAGTGGCATTTTCAGCCCGCGAAAAGCTGTTTTAGAGCATTAGAAATAGCAACAGTGCACTTTTTCAAAATCAATGTTTACAAACATGTTTCACTGTCAGATGCTGTTCAAATATGATAAAAATGAAGGCAAAAGCTGTTTTTAGTCACGTTGTATCAAGGAATTTACTCAATACAGTGAGTGGAAAAAGTGGCATTTTCACCCCGCGAATAGCTGTTTCAGAGCATTAGAAATAGCTAGACTGCAGTTTTTCAAAATCAATGTTTACAAACATGTTTCACTGTCAGATACTGTTCAAATATAATAATTATAAAGGCAAAAGCTGTTTCCAGTCACGTTGTATCAAGGAATTGACTCCATACAGTGAGTGGCAAAAGTGGCATTTTCAGCCCGCAAAAAGCTGTTTTAGAGCATTAGAAATAGCAACAGTGCACTTTTTGAAAATCAATGTTTACAAACATGTTTCACTGTCAGATGCTGTTCAAATATGATAAATATGAAGGCAAAAGCTGTTTCCAGTCACGTTGTATCAAGGAATTGACTCTATACAGTGAGTGGCAAAAGTGGCATTTTGAGCACGCGAAAAGCTGTTTTAGAGCATGAGAAAAAGGTAGACTGCACTTTTTGAAAATCAATGTTTACAAACATGTTTCACTGTCAGATGCTGTTCAAATATGATAAATATGAAGGCAAAAGCTGTTTCCAGTCACGTTGTATCAAGGAATTGACTCCATACAGTAAGTATCAAAAGTGGCATTTTCAGTCCGCGAGAAGCTGTTTTAGAGCACGACAAACAGGTACACTGCAGTTTTTAACAATCAATGTTTACAAACATGTTTCACTGTCAGATGCTGTTCAAATATGAAAAATATGAAGGCAACGGCTGTTTCCAGTCACGTTGTATCATGTAATGGACTCCATACTGTGAGTGGCAAAAGTGGCATTTTCAGCCCGCGAAAAGCTGTTTTAGAGCATTAGAAATAGCAACAGTGCACTTTTTGAAAATCAATGTTTACAAACATGTTTCACTGTCAGATGCTGTTCAAATATGATAAAAATGAAGGCAAAAGCTGTTTTTAGTCACGTTGTATCAAGGAATTGACTCCATACAGTGAGTGGCAAAAGTGGCATTTTCAGCCCGCGAATACCTGTTTCAGAGCATTAGAAATAGCTAGACTGCAGTTTTTCAAAATCAATGTTTACAAACATGTTTCACTGTCAGATGCTGTTCAAATATAATAATTATGAAGGCAAAAGCTGTTTCCAGTCACGTTGTATCAAGGAATTGACTCCATACAGTGAGTGTCAAAAGTGGCATTTTAAGCCCGAGAAAAGCTGTTTTAGAGCATTAGAAATAGCAACAATGCACTTTTTGAAAATCAATGTTTACAAACATGTTTCACTGTCAGATGCTGTTCAAATATGATAAATATGAAGGCAAAAGCTGTTTCCAGTCACGTAGTATCAAGGAATTGACTCCATACAGTGATTGGCCAAATGTGTATTTTCAGCCCGCGAATAGCTGTTTTAGAGCATTAGAAATAGCAACAGTGCACTTTTTGAAAATCAATGTTTACAAACATGTTTCACTGTCAGATGCTGTGCAAATATGAAAAATATGAAGGAAAAAGCTGTTTCCAGTCACGTTGTATCAAGGAATTGACTCCATACAGTGAGTGGCAAAAGTGGCATTTTCAGCCAGCGAAAAGCTTTTTTAGAGCATGAGAAACAGCTAGACTGCAGTTTTTCAAAATCAATGTTTACAAACATGTTTCACGTGAGATGCTGTTCAAATATGATAAATATGAAGGCAAAAGCTGTTTCCACTAAAGTTGTATCAAGGAATTGACTCCATACAGTGAGTGGCAAAAGTTGCATTTTCAGCCCGCGAATAGCTGTTTTAGAGCATTAGAAATAGCAACAATGCACTTTTTCAAAATCAATGTTTACAAACATGTTTCACTGTCAGATGCTGTTCAAATATGATAAATATGAAGGCAAAAGCTGTTTCCAGTCACGATGTATCAAGGAATTGACTCCATACAGTAAGTATCAAAAGTGGCATTTTCAGCCTGCGAAAAGCTGTTTTAGAGCACGAGAAACAGGTACACTGCAGTTTTTAAAATCAATGTTTACAAACATGTTTCACTGTCAGATGCTTTTCAAATATGATAAATATGAAGGCAAAAGCTGTTTCCAGTAAAGTTGTATCAAGGAATTGACTCCATGCAGTGAGTGGCAAAAGTGGCATTTTCAGTCCGCGAAAAGCTGTTTGAGAGCACGACAAACAGGTACACTGCAGTTTTTCAAGATCAATGTTTACAAACATGTTTCACTGTCAGATGCTGTTCAAATATGATAAATATGAAGGCAAAAGCTGTTTCCAGTCACGTTGTATCAAGGAATTGACTCCATACAGTGATTGGCAAAAGGTGCATTTTCAGCCCGCGAATAGCTGTTTTAGAGCATGAGAAATAGCAACAGTGCACTTTTTGAAAATCAATGTTTACAAACATGTTTTACTGTCAGATGCTGTTCAAATATGATATATATGAAGGCAAAAGCTGTTTCCAGTCACGTTGTATTAAGGAATTGACTCCATACAGTAAGTATCAAAAGTGGCATTTTCAGCGTGCGAAAAGCTGTTTTAGAGCAATAGATACAGCTAGACTGCAGTTTTTCAAAATCAATGTTTACAAACATGTTTCACTCTCAGATGCTGTTCAAATATGATAAATATGAAGGCAAAAGCTGTTTCCAGTCACGTTGTATGAAGGAATTGACTCCATACAGTGAGTGGCAAAAGTGGCATTTTCAGCCCGCGAAAAGCTGTTTTAGAGCATTAGAAATAGCAACGGTGCACTTTTTGAAAATCAATGTTTACAAACATGTTTCACTGTCAGATGCTGTTCAAATATGATAAATATGAAGGCTAAAGCTGTTTCCAGTCATGTTGTATCAAGGAATTGACTCCATACAGTGAGTGGCAAAAGTGGCATTATCAGCCCGCGAAAAGCTGTTTTAGAGCATTAGACATAGCAACAGTGCACAATTTGAAAATCAATGTTTACAAACATGTTTCACTGTCAGATGCTGTTCAAATATGAAAAATATGAAGGCAACGGCTGTTTCCAGTCACGTTGTATCATGTAATGGACTCCATTCAGTGAGTGGCAAAAGTGGCATTTTCAGACAGCGAAAAGCTGTTTTAGAGCATTAGAAATAGCAACAGTGCACTTTTTCAAAATCAATGTTTACAAACATGTTTCACTGTCAGATGCTGTTCAAATATGATAAAAAATGAAGGCAAAAGCTGTTTCCAGTCACGTTGTATCAAGGAATTGACTCCATACAGTGAGTGGTAAAAATGGCATTTTCAGACCGCGAAAAGCTGTTTTAGAGCATTAGAAATACCAACAGTGCACTTTTTGAAAATCAATGTTTACAAACATGTTTCACTGTCAGATGCTGTTCAAATATGATAAATATGAAGGCAAAAGCTGTTTCCAGTCAAGTTGTATCAAGGAATTGACTCCATACAGTGATTGGCAAAAGGTGCATTTTCAGCCGGCGAATAGTTGTTTTAGAGCATTAGAAATAGCAACAGTGCACTTTTTGAAAATCAATGTTTACAAAAATGTTTCACTGTCAGATGCTGTTCAAATATGATACATATGAAGGGAAAAGCTGTTTCCAGTCACGTTGTATCAAGGAATTGACTCCATACAGAAAGTATCAAAAGTGGCATTTTCAGCCCGCGAAAAGCTGTATTCGAGCAATAGATACAGCTAGACTGTAGTTTTTCAAAATCAATGTTTACAAACATGTTTCACGTGAGATGCTGTTCAAATATGATAAATATGAAGGCAAAAGCTGTTTCCAGTAAAGTTGTATCAAGGAATTGACTCCATACAGTGAGTGGCAAAAGTTGCATTTTCAGCCCGCGAATGGCTGTTTTAGAGCAATAGAAATAGCAACAGTGCACTTTTTGAAAATCAATGTTTGCAAACATGTTTCACTGTCAGGTGCTGTTCAAATATGATAAATATGAAGGCAAAAGCTGTTTCCAGTCACGTTGTATCAAGGAATTTACTCCATACAGTGAGTGGCAAAAGTGGCATTTTCAGCCCGCGAAAAGCTGTTTCAGAGCATTAGAAATAGCTAGACTGCAGTTTTTCAAAATCAATGTTTACAAACATGTTTCACTGTCAGATGCTGTTCAAATATGATAAATATGAAGGCAAAAGCTGTTTTTAGTCACGTTGTATCAAGGAATTGACTCCATACAGTGAGTGGCAAAAGTGGCATTTTCAGCCAGCGAAAAGCTGTTTTAGAGCATTAGAAATAGCAACAGTGCACTTTTTCAAAATCAATGTTTACAAACATGTTTCACTGTCAGATGCTGTTCAAATATGATAAATATGAAGGCAAAAGCTGTTTCCAGTCACGTTGTGTCAAGGAATTGACTCCATACAGTAAGTATAAAAAGTGGCATTTTCAGTCCGCGAGAAGCTGTTTTAGAGTACGACAAACAGGTACACTGCACGTTTTAACAATCAATGTTTACAAACATGTTTCACTGTCAGATGCTGTTCAAATATGATAAATATGAAGGCAACGGCTGTTTCCAGTCACGTTGTATCATGTAATGGACTCCATTCAGTAAGTGGCAAAAGTGGCATTTTCAGCCCGCGAAAAGCTGTTTTAGAGCACGAGAAATACCAACAGTGCACTTTTTGAAAATCAATGTTTACAAACATGTTTCACTGTCAGATGTTGTTCAAATATGATAAATATGAAGGCAAAAGCTGTTTCCAGTCACGTTGTATCAAGGAATTGACTCCATGCAGTGAGTGGCAAAAGTGGCATTTTCAGTCCGCGAAAAGCTGTTTTAGAGCACGACAAACAGGTACACTGCAGTTTTTCAAGATCAATGTTTACAAACATGTTTCCCTGTCAGATGCTGTTCAAATATGATAAATATGAAGGCAAAAGCTGGTTCCAGTCACGTTGCATCAAGGAATTGACTCCATACAGTAAGTATCAAAAGTGGCATTTTCAGCGTGCGAAAAGCTGTTTTCGCGCAATAGATACAGCTAGACTGCAGTTTTTCAAAATCAATGTTTACAAACATGTTTCACGTCAGATGCTGTTCAAATATGATAAATATGAAGGCAAAAGCTGTTTCCAGTCACGTTGTATCAAGGAATTGACTCCATGCAGTGAGTGGCAAAAGTAGCATTTTCAGTCCGCGAAAAGCTGTTTTAGAGCATGAGAAAAAGGTAGACTGTAGTTTTTCAAAATCAATGTTTACAAACATGTTTCACTGTCAGATGCTGTTCAAATATGATAAATATGAAGGCAAAAGCTGTTTCCAGTCACGATGTATCAAGGAATTGACTCCATACAGTAAGTATCAAAAGTGGCATTTTCAGCCCGCGAAAAGCTGTTTTCGAGCATGAGAAACAGGTAGTGTACAGTTTTTCAAAATCAATGTTTACAAACATGTTTCACTGTCAGATGCTCTTCAGATATGATAAATATGAAGGCAAAAGCTGTTTCCAGTCACGTTGTATCAAGTAATGGACTCCATTCAGTGAGTGGCAAAAGTGGCATTTTCAGACAGCCTAAAGCTGTTTTAGAGCATTAGAAATACCAACAGTGCACTTTTTGAAAATCAATGTTTACAAACATGTTTCACTGTCAGATGCTGTTCAAATATGATAAATATGAAGGCAAAAGCTGTTTCCAGTCACGTTGTATCAAGGAATTGACTCCATACAGTGATTGGCAAAAGGTGCATTTTCAGCCCGCGAATAGCTGGTTTAGAGCATTAGAAATAGCAACAGTGCACTTTTGGAAAATCAATGTTTACAAACATGTTTCACTGTCAGATGCTGTTCAAATATGATAAATATGAAGGCAAAAGCTATTTCCAGTCACGATGCATCAAGGAATTGACTCCATACAGTAAGTATCAAAAGTGGCATTTTCAGCGTGCGAAAAGCTGTTTTCGAGCAATAGATACAGCTAGACTGCAGTTTTTCAAAATCAATGTTTACAAATATGTTTCACTGTCAGATGCTGTTCAAATATAATATATATGAAGGAAAAGCTGTTTCCAGTCACGTTGTATCAAGGAATTGACTCCATACAGTGAGAGACAAAAGTGGCATTTTCAGCACGCGAAAAGCTGTTTTAGAGCATTAGAAATACCAACAGTGCACTTTTTGAAAATCAATGTTTACAAACATGTTTCACTGTCAGATGCGGTTCAAATATAATAATTATGAAGGCAAAAGCTGTTTCCAGTCACGTTGTATCAAGGAATTGACTCCATACAGTGAGTGGCAAAAGTGGCATTTTCAGCCCACGAAAAGCTGTTTTAGAGCATTAGAAATAGCAACAGTGCACTTTTTGAAAATCAATGTTTACAAACATGTTTCACGTCAGATGCTGTTCAAATATGATAAATATGAAGGCAAAAGCTGTTTCCAGAAACGTTGTATCAAGGAATTGACTCCATACAGTGAGTGGCAAAAGTTGCATTTTCAGCCCGCGAATAGCTGTTTTGGAGCATTAGAAATAGCAACAGTGCACTTTTTGAAAATCAATGTTTACAAACATGTTTCACTGTCAGATGCTGTTCAAATATGATAAATATGAAGGCAAAAGCTGTTTCCAGTCACGATGTATCAAGGAATTGACTCCATACAGTAAGTATCAAAAGTGGCATTTTCAGCCTGCGAAAAGCTGTTTTAGAGCACGAGGAACAGGTACACTGCAGTTTTTAACAATCAATGTTTACAAACATGTTTCACTGTCAGATGCTGTTCAAATATGATAAATATGAAGGCAAAAGCTGTTTCCAGTCACGTTGTATGAAGGAATTGACTCCATAAAGTGAGTGGCAAAAGTGGCATTTTCAGCCCGCGAAAAGCTGTTTTACAGCATGAGAAA
>JAMOIN010001626.1:0-14948 GCA_024666655.1 Dascyllus trimaculatus
ACCGCAAGTTTTTCTTTACGTACCAACTCCATACTTTTCCTTCTTAGTGGGAACCCAGCGAGACATCCTCAGCGTCCGGGCTTCCTCCAGTCGTCGCTTTTTTCCTTTGTTAGAAAAAGGTCCAAAACGTGACCTCTTCGGTGGAAATGTGGACTTTTTTTTCCTCAGTTTTCTCTGAGCTTTGGGGAGCTACTCCGAGCAGCCATTTTCCACCAGTGACAGGACGCTCCGCAAGGGGGAGGAAGGGAACACAACTTTTTCAGCCTGTAGGCGT
Organism: Dascyllus trimaculatus; assembly: GCA_024666655.1. Lineage (NCBI taxonomy): Eukaryota > Metazoa > Chordata > Actinopteri > Pomacentridae > Dascyllus > Dascyllus trimaculatus. The sequence goes on from JAMOIN010001626.1 coordinate 275, forward strand.
CCAGGGCTGCTGCCGCTACTGCATCTCTGGTGGCTGGTGCAGTGAGTACTGGTGGATTCAGGGCCTCAGCTCCCAGCTCCATGCCAAATATTAACCCATTTATTACAATGTACAGAAAGGAAAAAGTAAAGAATAATTAAATATGTCCTGAGAACACTTTTTACACGTGCCACTAGCCACTAGCAAAATAGCACACCATTAATTAATTAATATAAATAAATAAATAATTACATAATGGAAAGTATGAATAAGATGTGTTTATTTTTATTTTTTAAAATTGATTTATTTTCCCTCGGCCTGACTTTGCACACTTTGCACACTTATTCTTTACTCTTGCACATTATTTACACTACACTTTAACATTTGTAAACTGCTTATTTATCTGTGTTTATGGTGGTAGTAACTTTACTCTTTCAGCTGCTGAATTTCTCCTCGTGGAGTAATAAAGTTTTTCTATTCTATTCTATTCTATTTTTTTAATTATTTTTTTATTACTGTTACTCTATTTATTTATTTAGATTTATTTTTCTATTTATTTATTTATTTTCACTTGGCCTTACCGGTTTTTTTAAAATAGAATTGAAGTAATTTTACTGGTGTGATTTTTTTGTTTGTTTGTTTGTTAATTTATTTTATTTATTTTTGTTTTTTACATATTTTATATTTTTTGTACTTTTATCCATTAATTTAAACAAAAAATACATACTTTTATGTAATATATATAATATAAATAAATATGTGAAAATGTAAAAGTAAAGAATTATTTTTGCGATAACCAAACTGCTTAAAAGGAAAAATCAAACATAATTTTTTATATCTGTTATCTTACATTTACATTGCAGTTAAAATCAAAGTACTGTTATCCATTAATTTAAACAAAAAATAGTATTTTTTTTAAAGTAATATGTCAAAAAAGTAAAAGTAGGATTTTTAAGGGAATACACCCCTTAATGTAGGGTAAAAATTAATTGGCTATAATCAAATCATTAAAAAAAATCATTTTTATATTTGTCATCTAACATTTATGTTTCAGTTAAAGTGTGTGTGTATGTATGTATATCTGTTTTGTTTTTGAGTTTTTTTTAATGATTTAAAGTATTGAAATTATTTTACCAGTAAGTTGACATAGTCTGTGATTTTATTAACAGAATATACATATACAAACTTTTTTGTACTGTTAACAGGAGAGTCATGTGAAATGTTATTCATTGGTCTGAACAAAAAAATAACAACAACTTGTTCTGCAGTGTGAAAATGTAAGAATAACAATTTTGACTAACAGCATTTTTGTTGCTCTTCTGTTTTGTTGTTTGTGTTTTAAATTCTAACAGAGTTTCATGAAATTCCTTTTTGGCAGCGCACAAGCATTGGTTTGGGGTTATTTTATGCATTCTTTGAAAAGAAACTTACTGCAAAGCTTAACCGTCCCAATTTGCCAGGTGTCTCATTTCAACAAAGCCCACTCTGTGGATGAGTAGTGGATCTGTAACAACATATTATTATGATAATGTTAGAAAATAGCTTTAATTAAGCAAAATAAACTGAGAGCTTTATTATAAGTCATTACACAAGACCATTTAACTGTAGAGAGAATAATTTATGATTTGTATGCTTTTTCTCTTTAAAGGCTACTTTACATTTATAGCAACATTTACACTGTAAATCATTTTTACAGTGTCAAGTTCATTCAGCTTAGATATGTAAATTCCACTGCTACCTTTGGTCCATTATTTAGCTCAAAGTCGTCATATGAGTTGTGGGTGAAGGTGTGAAACTTGTTGAGTTCTTAACTGAATTTAATTTTATCTAAAGTGTATTGCGCTTAAGGTATTAGTGAGAATAAGTTATTTGCACAGACAACGGTTTCAGAAAGACTAGTCACCTCATTATCATTCTGCAGTAGGTATTGCATCATAGAGCTAAGTAAAGGACACAGAGGTTAAAATGTAGTGCAGAACCTACTGTTTTATTTGGCTAAACTTTATTTTCTAAATTAAAAAAAGTGAAAATAAAAATACACTGTTTGCTTCCCTTAGGTTGAAATAAACAATAAAACCAAACAAATTACACACATTTTATTTCAATTTACTTTAATCCCATTTCTTTAAGACAACCAACTTATTACAGTATTAGATGGTTGCTTTATCATAACACACACACACACACACACACACACAGAACTGCTCCTCTCGTTGGTTCAACCACAGAATTGGAGTTCCTGCAGTCCTTCTCCATTTCCTTCCCTCTTTGTGCTTCATGATGAACCTGTTCATGAACATCGAGCAGTGATGTTCTCAACTAATGCAAACTATTCATCGAAGCTGCAGGTGGTAAATAAAAGACATAAGAGAGATGCGTCTGGTGCGCACATTCAGATCTGCTCATCTTTATTCATTTTGTTTGCACCACTGATGCATCCTCTGGTTGCATCCCATCTTTTTAGAGAAGTCTTTCAACTTCTGACCCCTGTGCCTTTCCGGTCTCTCACCTTGTCGTGCTGGAGTCTTGCCAGCAGAGGGGGCTGTCACTCATTCTCAACTGCAAAAAAACCCACCTTCCTTTGAATCATGTGTAAATCTGTCTTTACCCAATTGAGTTTTCCATTTGTTTCGATGTTATCTCCCCTGGCAGAGCAGACAAAAAGATGCAAATTGCTTTCAAACACTGCGCACCCATTCTTGCACGTAGCTCCCCTGGTTGATGAGGTGTTAAAGCAGGTCACAGCAAATGATATTTGAAATATCTCCGTTCTTATCTTGTGTCTTTGAGAAACATTTGGAAAACATTATCCCACCCTGTGACACTGCTTTAAAAGACATCTGGGGACTGTTAATCCACTGAGAAAACACTGAAATTCATTAAACATCAAAGCGAATTCTCTTTTTTGGAAGAAGTTGTATCTGTGCAGATCTAAGTTTAACTGCCTTTAAATGAAATCTAAAGCCAAAATCTTGCCTGAAGGCTGAAACAAGCTCATCCGTCTAGTAAACACCCTGCACCCATGCATTGTGGGACATCATGTGGGTCACGGTTACTTACCAAGAGGACACTGGCCCATTTTTGAGACGGTCTCGCTGGAGTCACATGGGCCTGGATGGAGGCTTGAGGATAGCAATGCCTCATCATCAGCCACCAACCACGAGATCACAGGGACGAGGAAGAAACAGGGGGGAATTCAACAAAGAGGATTTCCAAAGCAAGTAAGTGAGTCATGGAACAACACAGATAATCTGCTCATTAGCAATGGTCTATCATTTATAAGGACGTCTGAATGTCAGGAAGTTTGATGTGTTCTTTTAAGCATCGCATGGCTTGCAGAAACCCAAATTTAGATGGTTTAATAATTAAATGGAAACTGCCAACAGTGTTCTTAGCATAAATGGAGATGTTGTTATGTGAAGGGGCTGCATCAACAAGTGTTTGGTTTTTTTTTTCCTCCAGCCCGCCCATCCCTCTGTCTCTTCCCATCTTGCTTTCTGCATTGGATGTTGTGCTCAGTAACTCTTTTGTTCGCCACATTGCTACATGCCTGAGTGGAGACAGTACCCACCAGCACCTACTTTATGTCAAGAAACAGAGTGTTTGCTTGCTAAATACCAAGGACTGAGGAGAGTTGGAGGCGAGTGAAAAAGGAATTTATCAGTAACTGGTAAGTAATAGTACCAGGAAATGAAATGAAAGCAGAGTGTGTTATGATCAGCAATAATTTGACTTAATTCTGTATCCTGATATCTTCTCGTAACAGATCTGTCGCAGAGATGAACTCCATCACTTTTGTAGCTGCTAATTCCTTGCGTTTCATTTCTGGCATGCCTCGTGGTAAGAAGTCTGGTTGAGCCAGGGGGGATTCTCATTAATACCTCCCCTCTAAAGGGCTTTATCTTGGGCTGAAACTTTAGAGCTGTGTGTGGTTACCTGAGCTCCAGGGGGATGACTCTCCGCAGGCCAGCTGCCCACCTAAGGAGAGCTCCGGGCTGGAGGAGATCAGGAGATGAGTCCTACTGGGAGAGTTTGTCATCAGAGGGGGAGCTTTTGCCCAGCGCCCCTCACCCTCAACGTCCGCCTAGGCCCCAAAGCGCCATCGAAGGAGGCCAGCTGGACAGCTGGCTGGAGCATCTGCAGACGATGCAGAGCAAACTTAGGACCCCAGCTTATAATCAAGCATCAGCCTTCACTGATCGGACAACATCCATGCCTGTTCTTGATAGGGAGCCAAGCGGACGTTCCTGGAGGCAGAAGGGATTTCCCTCCTTCAGCAGGGGTTCCTCTTCATGTGGGAGTTCGAGCTTATGCGAGAGTTCGCTGGGCAGCCAGGAGTCCCTCCAAACTGGGCTTTTTTCACCTCCAGAGCGCAGAGGAAGCTGGGAGCGAGCTCACATCACACAGGCCCCAAAGAAGGAACAAACTGAACTCAGTTATCTCGCTCCAGTCAAGATTGGTTGGTTACCAATCCAGAGGAGAGTGATGGTGGCAGATGCCTGCAACCAAAACCAGCTTTTGGACAACTCTGCTGGCCATGTAAGACACACAACACCTAGTGCTAATAGAGCCTTAAGCACATATGCAGAAAGTTTTGCAGGTAGAGTTCTCTGGAAATCTACATTTAGATAGGATAGACCGGAAGAATTCAGAGCAAACAGTTACATCCGTATCCTTTCTAAAACCAAGCAACCCAGTTAATTTTGGTTGTTTCCAGCCTTTGTACTCTCATGGAGATGTTATTTTGAAACTCACATCAAAACCTTTCAGAACAACTTGTGTCTCTTACAATGTCGGCGTTTTAAAACCGACTTTGAGCAGATTTAGCTTGGATTTTTTTCCCCATCGACATCCCCCCAGGTTGTGTGATGGTGACTCTTACATGTTAGCGAGGCGGTGTAAGCTCCACCAGTCTGAAGTTAAGTGTTGTGTAATGTAGGTGACTGCGCTTTGTGCCAGGCGAGGTGAGAATAAAAACACAGAGTGCCACGGAGAGCCATTTGTAGTCAAGTCTCAGTTACCCAGGGAGAAGGCAGAGCTCCAGCATCCTTTGAAAACAGCTTACTCTGCAGGAACCCGGCGCGTTCTCGAAAAGGTTTACGACTCATTTGGAAGCTGCGGCAGCAGAGACTGAGCCGTGTGCCCTGAGAGGATGCAAGTCAATGTGCAAAGATAATACAGTGGGCGTATGAGCCTGTGAACTGATAATATGTCTTTGAATCAATAAGTTACTGTGCTGTAAGCAGAGATTCCACTGCACAAAGCACATCCCTTGGTGTTTGACTCCTCACTGGGAACAAAAACGTACAAATTCAGTGTTAAAGGGGGGATTTTCTGGGATCATCCACGCAGCAACTTCAATCAAAAGTTTATTTAATTGATATCCATGGCCCCTTCCTCTGAGAGATTATGATTAAAGGAATAGTTCGACATGTTGAGGAAGTATGCTTTCCATGAGAAAATCAATACCACTCTCATGGTTGTTATGAAATATCGAGCCACTGGTTAGCTTAGACTGGAAACAAAGGGGGAAATAGCAAGCTTGGTTTTCTATCTTATTAAATAATGCTTTTTTTTTGTCTCTGTTTAATGCATTTTAATGCTTTTCACAGGTAAAACTGAAACAACCCATCACTCCAACATTTCCGAAGAACCAAGCAACACCAAAGACACAAGGTATGCAAGCAATTTGCTGTATTACTTGCATAACAGCTGGGTTTTTCAGCCGAGAAAAACCCTCCTAATTCCAACAAAAGCGCGGTTACGCAAGTGCGATCATTATGTAAGCCTAAAAAAATACATAAAAACCAAAATTTAAAAAGAGAAGCAACTCTTCTTTCACAACAAACGATTCCCGGGAACAAACAAAGGCTCCGTTTCAATTGATGTTGAGTGCTTGATCAGTGCTATAACAAATATGGCCACGGGGTAACTGCAGGGGCCGAGTTAGCTAAAAGGGAGAACAAGAGCTTATTTCAGGGCTGACTTGCCACATGGTTTACCTGCTTCTAATCAGCTCCTTGCAGGAGTGTTGTCCCTTTCTTTTTAAAACGCTCCACACTGACAGACTGGATGATCACTTTAAGCAACAACCCCTAAAAACAATTTTGAGTACAACTGGTTTTCTGTGGCGGCATTGCAGGCTGAAGGGAAATGGGCGCTATTAGGGCCTGAGAAGCTGACGAGAAAAGTGGGGGTGGAAGCGAGAGGCAGAGAGATAAGGGGAGATGCAGACCGATTGGAGAAGGAGCCCTGTTAATCTTTGAACATGGCAGCCCCGCACTCTCCGGGTTTGATCTGAGGTTTGATCTTTCAACCCTGTCCTTGTTTATACATAGATTATCCTGGCAGGGCTCGGGGCTGCTTACAGAAATCAAAGCGATCCATCTGTGGCAGCAAGGAACTTTGATAGACAGTGTGGCTGTTTTCAGATACTTAACATCATATACACCACTAGTTAAAAGCCACATGCACAGACTGTGGTGACATGATGAAAGTGAAAACACGTCAAACTATGACTAATTATTATTTACCATCTGGTGCATAAAATGAGTTTTCATCAAATCATATGTCATATACTGTGTAATTATGATGACTTCTGTTCAGTCCTATAACATTTGCTTTGAATTTGATTCGGATCGATTATAATATACCTTGTAGCAACCAATGACATAACAATTTTGGCCATTTTAAATGTAATAAAGCCAATAATGTAATGACTTGCCAATAACGTACATAATACTGAGTGATCATGTTCTATGTTGTATATTGGAGTTAAGTACCAGTACAGTCCCAGTCCAGTTACTTAAATGCAGCTTTAAATGAGGACTGAATCGTTTTTCCTTGAGAAATGTTTGAGCAAAGTTTGAACTATGCCATCCACTAGACCAATTTTTGATGAGCAAACTGCACAAAAACTGCAACAAAATCTTATATGTCCAAGAAATGCAGTCCTATTTATGTATCATTACATTATCAGCTGCTGCAATTTCTTTAATGCTAGGCCAATAACATAGCAACTTATTCATGACAATATGTTTTTACGTTATTAGTTGCTACACACCCCTTCCTAGTCAATCAAAACAGCTATAAACGTTCATATTTTCACTTATTTCGCAACAAATAATTATAGTGCAAGTGCAGGTGCAAAGAAATTGAAGAAAATAAATTTAGAAAAGTGATTAACAAGAAACAAGTCTCCATACGAGCCTGCTTCTAAATTTCTTTTTGATGCTTGTTGCTTTTGCTCAGTGCATTTCAATCCACAATGAAATTCTAAACAAAATTATTCCAATAAAAAAAAAATTGACTCTACAGCTAGCGAATTTCTTTCTCATTACTTTTTCTCTCCCTCTTTCTGTTTGCTGCCCTTGCAGAAGCAGTTTCAATCAGACTTGAGGTCTCACTGCAGACAGTTAGTGTCCTCCGCCTCCATAAAAGTCACATTTAACAAACTTGAAATGGCCCTCATGTTAATGAACGAATCATAATAAAATTGGAGCTTGCGCTTGAAGGGCCTCCGTGTTTGGACAGGCTGGATCATTTTCACCCTGCTTGCACTTGCTATTTTTGATAAAAAAAACTCATGAGGATGGGGAATAAATTGGGAGGGCGGGGACTTCAGAGGGTGTCTGCCATATGGCCTCTTTATTTTCCTCTGGGATGTAAAAAGTCAGAAAAAATAGTGATCTGAGCTCAGCTAGTGGAGGTAATGAGAGAGGGGCATATGTTGGTGTGTGACCTTTATAGAAAAAGAAGTGTAGTGACGGCAGCATGTGGGGGAGTGTGTGTGTGTCTGTGTGTGTGTGTGTGTGTGGGTGGTGGTGGGGGGTCAGAAAGGCCTGAACCTTTTATGACACCTCTGAGCTCTTTTTTTTCTGTTGTTTTCAGCTCTAATCACATTCGCAAAGTGGTGCAATTTTCACCTTGTCTCTCGTTTTCTCCCTTAAATCAAAAAAAGAGAGAGAGACAAAAACCACAGGATAATCCACACAGCATTCAAGGGTTATCCTAAAGTGAGAGCCGATCGCCATGGTAACAGCAGCAGGTGGAAAATGCAGCCAGGCAAAAAGCAGTCAGGGGCGGCAATAGAGTATCAGTCAGGGCTGAGAGGCAGACCAGTCAAGTTGGTGCGTCTCCCTGAGGAAGCGGAGGAGAGGCTGGGGTGGTGCTAGACTCACTTCACTGTGCCAATGTCAATTACTGACAGTGTCAACATTGCCATACAGTCAGAAGGATGGCTGACTTGTGTGTTTGTGCATGTGTGTGTGTGTGTGTGTGTGTGTGTGTCTTGTGGGGGAATGTGACAGATGATCATTTGTTTTGCCTTGATACATAGGCGGAGAGGCGGAGAGAAGTCACACCAGTCCCAGTGTTTTGGGTGTGAAGACGTGGCAGGCACCTGATCAAGGCTCTCCTATTACTAAACAGGTAACTGATAACAGCATTTTAACATTAAGCGCTGCATAAACCAGGAGGCAGCTTTGCAAAAGTAGAATATTACGATGGTTATCAGCGGGTCTGTGTGTGTGTTGGGGGTTGCAGTCTCCCTGTACGGATAATGAGGTGAAATTGGGTCTTATAATCCTTGTGTTGTGCTTATATTACTTAGGCGAGTATGTGCAGCTTATAAACATGATAGATTTAATGTTTCGGTGTTGGCTTGGTTCAACAGTGGACAAATCAGAGGCCTCATGTATCAACACTGAGTTGAAAAAAGGTTGAAAGTCGCTCCTGAATTGATTTATTTAGTTTTTTAACGCCTGCTTCTCAGACTCCCACGCAGTGTGACCTTTATTTCTGTGACTTTGGAGTCTCGCCTACTAAATAAATGTCATTTATGTTACAAGCGACTCATTTTAAAGGAAGAAACATGAGATATAAAGGTGCAAAACCTTGTAGATTTTGGAATTTAATTGTTGAAAAACAACAACAGAAAAAAAGATACTCTTTGGAACCTGACATTAAAAAAATGCAGGTCAACACCTTCATCTATAAACAGCACTACTTTGAAACACTGAAGTAAAATAAATTACACAATCAACACCAAGACAGCCTCTTTGCTTTGTAAGTTATCAGAAATGTTTGTTTGCTGTTTAAATTTGCCTAAAGCAGTGCAAATGAGCTATTTTGAATCAACTGGTAAACTAAAATACCTGTAAGCATGATTGCTATTATCTAATTATCAAAAATTTAAGTTACTTAGTCTCTATATACATATGGATTTCATCACAAATAAATATAAAGGTATCTTCTTTCTGTATTTTTTGTAGTATAAGTTTTTTGTCAACAGCTTTCAACCACAAGGTGAGCAAATTTATAGCTAGTGTTGAAACTCAAACCCATCCCCATAAGGACACTGAAATGTCTAAATCTCATACTTTTCTAAGAAATGGTTACTGGTTTGGTTTATACAGCACTCATGTACGAGGCCTCAGGGAGGTACGCCACATCATAAACCTGGCTGGCGTTTCGTACAGGGACATATCAGTGTTTCTCCATGCTCCATAAACACCATCAGAGTCTCTGTAGCCCGAGGACCAGAATCGTTGCTTTTTGCCACTCGGTTTCTATTGAGGATAGAGTCTCATTGTTATTCTGTGAGGGATAAGTCACGCTGTGTGCTGGCTTTGCCTGCTGCTGCTTCCATTGCTACTGGGGCATTCACTGTGTCAAGCATGGGGAGAGTCATCTGACTAAAGAACAAACAGCAGAGCCCTGAAGACAGACAAGACAGCTGACCTGCTGTTGAAAATGGAGTATTAGAGCGATGTCATATTGTCAATATCTCATGTCACACCGAATTCGGTTATGCTCCACATTCTGGATTTGCCGCTTGCAAATAGCCGCTTAAATTGGCAAAATGAATATACAGCATCTGTTTTACTGTGTTGATCGATGATGAAACATTTATCATTAGACATTAGTGACAACAGCAGGGTAGGATGGGGTTTACATGCATAATTAAAGATCTCTTTTATCCACACACTGTAGGTTCCAGAAAAACGGAGCTTTCCTGCTAATGAAGGGGACCGACCTGTGGGCTGGCAAGCTCTACGGAGAGGCTGGAATATCAACAGGGTGTCAGCTTTCCCTGGAGGCAGCAAGTCCAACGAGCTCCCCACAGGGACCAGCTCCGACCCCAACGGGAAGTCCCATCTGATGAAAACAACCAGCGTAGAGCCCCTGAAGCACTCTCCTCCACATCACACAACTTCTGCTGATCCCTGCAGACCACACACTCCGCTTCAAGGCGCAAACACCACCGACACGTACAAGTCACACGCTCCTTTGCAAAGGACAAGCGGCGTTCAGCCCATAAAGGCAACGGCCCCGCTGTGTGGAACAAACAGAAGCACACAGCCTTCACACATACAAACGAGCTCCGCTGTGACCACGCTCATCCCTCAGAACAAAGCTGGCTTCTCCTCCATCACCATCTCCTCCAGGAAAGTGAGCAGATCGGCCAGTCTGCCCGGCTCCAGCAACTGTAGTCTACCTGGTTCCAACATGGATCCAAGCTCCAGGCAGGTAACAGTGCAAAGGAAGGCCACTATAGTCAAAGTGACAGAGAAAAGGGTGATGTCCAGTCCTGCCCCAAGCACAGAAATGACAGGTACTCCACCAGCTAGCCATGGATTGGACACAGTGGTCCACAGAAGAAAGGCCACCATTATCAAAGTGACAGAACACAGGGAAAGCTACAGTCCAGCCAATGTAAGGTCCAGACACCCTGAGTACAGACACAGCTACACTGAGGGGCTGTATAAGGACAACAGCACATGGAATCAGGGAAACCACACACAACACAACACATCACCGAATTCCAGACCAAACTCAGCTGCAGCACCAAATACATTCACTCCAGATCCAGGGAAAAATGGTGCACTGCACAGATCCACACTGAGTCTTTTTGTGAGCGGCCCCCCCGCCATAGCGGCGCCCGTTTCCTCAGAGGCCTCTCCAAAGACTGTTGGACAGAGATCGGACAGGCGGCGCAGACCACTGAGCTGCTATGGCAATGTGATTGGACACACCGAGCCAAGCAAGGAGAATGTGACACAACCAGCTGCCAGGAAATGGAGCTTTGGGCTTCCGCAAGAGACCAATATCAACCCTGTGAACTCCGACAGTAGTCTCATCAGCCCTGGAAAAAAAGCACTGAAAGAAGCGGGTCAACCGGTTCCAGACACCCTTAAATCAAACGGCGGAGAAGAGGAAGGACTCCCACCACCGGAGGATGCGACGAGGCGAGCGTCCCCAAGTCTAACTCTCATCAAGGCCCCGGGTAGGTTTCTGTGTCCCACTTTGACAGTCTCCTTGTCAGCACAAAGACTCCCTCTGTCTCTGATCTCCATTTTCAAAGGATGACGGCGTCTAAATATACACTTTCTTTGTGCCATTTGTGCGTTCTAGCTCGGAGTTATTACGCGCCCTCTCAGGTCTGATGCGATCTCCCACCTTTGATGTCTTATTGATAGGCGTTATTATGTTACGGGAGGTGGCTGAGAGCCCACGCGCAGACACCAGAGCAGGCTGAATGATTCTCAGAAGTAATTTATTAAAGAAAGGACTGAACTGCAAGCAACACTAGTGGAAACAAAACTAACAGAGGAAAAAAACCAACAGGAACAAATCAACTAAAAACAGCAAAGGGCAAAATTTAACCAAAGAAATATAACCAACAACTGAGGAGGGGAATCCAAGGCAAACAGATAGGTACACGAAAAACTAACTAACAAAAGGGGACAGAAGAAACTAACTACAACTGAAACAGGTAACTGAACTGAGGGAGAAAACAGAATGGAGCTACCTGACTGAATACAAGAAATGAACTATACACTACAAAGCAAACAAACAAAGTAGGATAAACTGATACAAATTAACTAAAGCAAGACAAACCAAACAGGATACTCACAACCAGAAACTAAACTAGAGGGACAGGCGGGCTGAGGGGAAGCAGACAGGAGACAGGTGGAAACACAGGCAGAATGAAGGCTGGCTGGGGGGGCAGGATCCAGGTGGTGAAGAAGACACTAAGGCAGAGGGGTAAGGGAGGCAGGAGATCGTGGGAAGGCTGGCAGGTTGAAGGCAGAATGGGAACGGCAGAGAAACAGGGATGGAACGTCTATGGTCTGGCAGAGGAGGGCTGAATGAACTGAGCTTTTATAGAGTGGATGATTGTGGAGTGCAGGTGAGCCAATCTCACAGCTGCCTTCAATTGCAGCAATTGGGGAGAGAGCAGGCACGGCTGGGCAAACAGGAGTGAGGGAGAAAGTGAAGCAAAGCAGGAGCAGAGTGAGAGAGAGGGAGGAAAGAAGAAAGAAAACAGAGAAAGGCAGGGCAAAGCAGGGATCATGACAGTACCCCCCCCTCAACGTGCGCCTCCTGGCGCATAACAAGAACACGATCAGGGTGCCGGAGAACGTCCCCGCTGAGGGGGGGGGGGGGGTACACAACCCCAAAACAAACAAACAAACAAAAAAAAACAAAAAACAAAATCAAGGCGAGCCGGGTGGGTGGAGGGGGTCTGGAGGAGGTCAAACAAAACAACTAAAAGTGTCCAGAACAGTCTGGAGCCAGCCCTTATCACACAGAGTTCAAAAGAAAGGCTAACTAGTCCAATAAAATAGCTCGGCGGCTGGAAACAAGGTCAACAAAACTAAACTGTTCCAAAAGCAACAAAAGCAAAGACAGACCAGAGGAAAGTCCGGGACTGGTCAAATTGCGGACAGGCGGGGCGCTCCGGAGGAGGACGGCCCGGAGGCTGGAGCCGGACAGGCGGGGCCGGTCCGGGGGGCGGCCCGGAGGCTGGACGGACAGGCGGGGCCGGTCCGGGGGGCGGCCCGGAGGCTGGACGGACAGGCGGGGCCGGTCCGGGGGGCGGCCCGGAGGCTGGACGGACAGGCGGAACCTCACAGGGCGTCGGGCTGGAGGACGCCGACGAAGGAGGCGGAATCTCACAGGGCGTCGGGCTGGAGGACGCCGACGAAGGAGGCGGAACCTCACAGGGCGTCGGGCTGGAGGACGCCGACGAAGGAGGCGGAACCTCACAGGGCGTCGGGCTGGAGGACGCCGACGAAGGAGGCGGAACATCACAGGGCGTCGGGCTGGAGGACGCCGACAAAGGAGGCGGAACCCCTCGGGCGGTCGGGCAGGAGGCCGGCGACGAACTGGACGGAACCCCTCGGGCGGTCGGGCAGGAGGCCGGCGACGAACTGGACGGAACCCCTCGGGCGGTCGGGCAGGAGGCCGGCGACGAACTGGACGGAACCCCTCGGGCGGTCGGGCAGGAGGCCGGCGACGAACTGGACGGAACCCCTCGGGCGGTCGGGCAGGAGGCCGGCGTCGGGCTGGACGGAGACCCTCGGGCGGTCGGGCAGGAGGCCGGCGTCGGGCTGGACGGAGACCCTCGGGCGGTCGGGCAGGAGGCCGAGAACCCTCAGGTGGTTGGCCTGGAGGTCCACAACACAGAATACCCTCTAGCAGACGGACTGACGGACTGACGGACAGACGGACTGACGGACAGACTAACAGGAGACGAGGACCCTCGGGAGGCCGGGCAGTAGACCGGCGGCACAGGAGACGAGGACCCTCGGGAGGCCGGGCAGTAGACCGGCGGCACAGGAGACGAGGACCCTCGGGTGGCCGGGCAGTAGACCGGCGGCACAGGAGACGAGGACCCTCGGGTGGCCGGACCGGGAACCGGCGAAGGCGGGACCCCTCGGGTGGCCGGACCGGGAACCGGCGAAGGCGGGACCCCTCGGGTGGCCGGACCGGGAACCGGCGAAGGCGGGACCCCTCGGGTGGCCGGAACGGGAACCGGCGAAGGCGGGACCCCTCGGGTGGCCGGACCGGGAACCGGCGAAGGCGGGACCCCTCGGGAGGCCGGACCGGGAACCGGCGAAGGCGGGACCCCTCGGGGGACATGGGCGCCAAAGCAGTGGCAGCCACAGGCAAAGTCTCTGGGTGCAGAGTGGCAGCCACAGGCAAAGTCTCTGGGTGCAGAGTGGCAGCCACAGGCAAAGTCTCTGGGTGCAGAGTGGCAGCCACAGGCAAAGTCTCTGGGGGCAGAGTGGCAGCCACAGGCAAAGTCTCTGGGGGCAGAGTGGCAGCCACAGGCAAAGTCTCTGGGGGCAGAGTGGCAGCCACAGGCAAAGTCTCTGGGGGCAGAGTGGCAGCCACAGGCAAAGTCTCTGGGGCAGTCTCTTTGCCAGACAATTCCTCGGCTGACTCTGGAACAGTCTTTTTGTCCAGGGAAAAGTCAGCTGAATGTGGCAGATTCCAGTGAACACTACTGGGTGAGACTGCTTCGACGACCCGCTCGGGTTCAGGAACAGAGGAGACGGCGTCGACGACCCGCTCGGGAACAGGAACAGAGGAGACGGCGTCGACGACCCGCTCGGGAACAGGAACAGAGGAGACGGCGTCGACGACCCGCTCGGGAACAGGAACAGAGGAGACGGCGTCGACGACCCGCTCGGGAACAGGAACTGGAGCTGAGGACTCTGCGTCGGCAACAGGCCCCTCTGGAACGGGATCTGGATCCGGTGTGGCGGCAGCATCGGGCCCCTCTGGAACGGGATCTGGATCCGGTGAGGCGGCAGCATCGGGCCCCTCTGGAACGGGATCTGGATCCGGTGAGGCGGCAGCATCGGGCCCCTCTGGAACGGGATCTGGATCCGGTGAGGCGGCA
>JAMOIN010001033.1:0-14940 GCA_024666655.1 Dascyllus trimaculatus
GCACACTGGCCTCCCCCGCCGATCTCACCGGGCTCCGCAGCACAGCACACGGGGCCCCCCAGCACCACAGCCCGCCTGGCTATCCAGCAGAGCCTGTTCAAACCACTCCCCAGCAGAGCCTGTCCACACGGCTCCCCAGCAGCACAGCCCAGCACACCGGGCTCCCCATCCCAGCTCACCGGGCTCCCCAGCATAGCACACGGCGCCTCCCAGCAGAGCCTGTCCACACGGTTGGCCAGCACCACAGCACAACACACCGGGCTGCCCAGCCAAGCTCACCGGGCCCCCCAGCACAGCACATGGGGGCCCCCAGCACCACAGACCGCCTGGCTCTCCATCAGAGCCTGTTCACACAACTCCGCAGCAGAGCCTGACAACACGGCTCCCAAGCAGCACAGCCCAGCACACCGGGCTCCCCAGCCCAGCTCAACGGGCTCCCCAGCACAGCAAACGGGGGCCCCCAGCACCACAGCGCGCCTTGCTCTCCAGCCAAGCATGTGAGAAACCGCTCCCCAGCAGAGCCTGTCCACACGGCTCCCAAGCAGCACAGCCCAGCACACCGGGCTCCGAAGCCCAGCTCACAGGGCTCCCCAGCACAGCACACGGGGGCCCGCAGCACCACAGCCCGCCTGGCTATCCAGCAGAGCCTTTTCAAACCACTCCCCAGCAGAGCCTGTCCACACGGCTCCCCAGCACCACAGCCCAACACACCGGGCTCCCCAGCCAAGCTCAACGGGCTCCCCAGCACAGCACACGGGGCCCCCCAGCACCACAGCCCGCCTGGCTCTCCATCAGTGCCTGTACAACCCTCTCCCCAGCAGAGCCTGTCCACACTGCTCCCCAGCACCACAGCCCAGCACACCGGGCTCCCCAGCCCAGCTCAACGGGCTCCTCAAGACAGAACAAGGGTCCCCCCAGCACCACAGCCCGCCCGGTTATCCATCAGAGCCTGTTCACACCGCTCCCCAGCAGAGCCTGTCCACAAGGCTCCGCAGCACCACAGCCCAGCACACCGGGCTCCCCAGCCCAACTCACCGGGCTCCCGATCACGGCACACCGGGCCCCCCAACACCACAGCCCGCCTGGCTGTCCAGCAGATCCTTTTCAAACCACTCCCCAGCAATGCCTTTCCACACGGCTCCCCACCAGCACGGCCCAGCATACCGGGCTCCCCAGCCCAGCTCAACGGGCTCCCCAGCACAGCACACGGGGGCCCCCAGCACCACAGCCCGCGTGGCTGTCCATCAGAGCCTGTTCACACCGCTCCCCAGAAGAGCCTGTCTACACGGCTCACCAGCAGGACAGCCCAGCAAACCGGGCTCCCCAGCCCAGCTCACCGTGCTCCCCAGCACAGCACACGGGGGCCCCCAGCACCACAGCCCGCCTGACTCTCCATCAGAGCCTTTTCACACCGCTTCCCAGCAGACCCTGTCCACACGGCACCCCAGCAGCTCAGTCCAGCACACCGGGCTCCCCAGCCCAACTCAACTGGCCCCCCAGCACAGCACAAGGGGCCCCCCAGCACCACAACCCGCCTGGCTCTCCATCAGTGCCTGTTCACACCGCTCCCCAGCAGAGCCTGTTCACACCGCTCCCCAGCAGAGCCTGCCTACACGGCTCCCCAGCACAGCACACGGGGCCCCCCAGCACAGCACACGGGGCTTCCCAGCACAACAGCCTGCCTGGCTCTCCATCAGAGCCTGTTCACTCCGCTCCCCAGTAGAGCCTGTTCAAACCACTCGCCAGCAGAGCCTGTCCACACGGCTCCCCAGCACCACAGCCCAGCAAACCGGGCTCCCCAGCCAAGCACACCGGGCTCCTCAGCCCAGCTCACAGGGCTCCCCAGCACAGCACACGGGGGCCCCCAACACCACAGCCCGCCTGGCTATCCAGCAGAGCCTTTTCAAACCACTTGCCAGCAGAGCCTGTCCACACGGCTCAACAGCACCAAAGCCCAACACCGGGGGACCCCAGCCCAGCTAAACGGGCTCCCCAGCACAGCACACGGGGCCCCCCAGCACCACAGCCCTCCTGGCTCTCCATCAGAGCCTGTTCACACCGCTCCGCAGCAGAGCTTGTCTACACGGCTCCCCATCACCACAGCCCAGCTCACCGGGCTCCCCAGCACCACAGCCCAGGACACGGGGCTCCCCAGCCCAGCACACCGGGCTCCCCAGCACAGCACACGGGGCCCCCCAGCACCACAGCCCGCCTGGCTCTCCATCCGAGCATGTTCAAACCACTCCCCAGCAGAGCCTGTCCACACGGCAACCCAGCAGCAAAGCCCAGCAAACCGGGCTCCCCAGCCCAGTTCACCGGGCTCCCGAGCACGGCACACGGGGCCTCCCTGCACCACATCCCGCCTGGCTCTCCATCAGTGCCTGTTCAAACCGCTCCCCAGCAGAGCCTGTTCACACCGCTCCCCAGCAGAGCCTGTCTACACGACTCCCCAGCACCACAGCACAGCACACCGGGCTCCCCAGCCCAGCTCACCGGGCTCCACAGCACAGAACACGGTGCCCCCCAGCACCACAGCCCACCTGGCTCTCCATCAGAGGCTGTTCACACCGTTCCCCAGCACAGCCTGTCCACACGGCTCACCAGCACCACAGCCCAGCACACCGGCCTCCCCAGCACAGCACACGGGGCCCCCCAGCAATACAGCCTACCTGGCTCTGCATCAGAGCCTGTTCAAACCACTCCACAGCAGAGCCTGTCTACACTGCTCCCCTGCACCACAGCCCAGAACACCGGGCTTCCCAGCAAAGCTCAACGGGCTCCTGAGCACAGCACACGGGGGCCCCCAGCACCACAGCCCGCCTGGCTCTCCATCAGAGCCTGTTTACACCCGTCCGCAGCAGAGCTTGTCTACACGGCTCCCAGGCACAAAAGCCCAGCTCACCGGGCTCACCAGCCCAGCTCACAGGGCTCCCCAGCACAGCACACGGGGCCCCCCAGCACCACAACCTGCCTGGCTCTCCAGCAGATCCTGTTCAAACCACTCCCCAGCAGAGCCTGTCCACACGGCTCCCCAGCACCACAGCCCTGCACACCGGGCTCCCCAGCCCAGCTCACCTTGCTCCCCATCACGGCACACCGGGCCCCCCAGCACCAAAGCCCACCTGGCTGTCCAGCAGATCCTTTTCAAACCACTCCCCAGCAATATCCTTTCCACACGGCTCCCCAGCAGACCAGCCCAGCATACCGGGCTCCCCAGCCCAGCTCAACGGGCTCCCCAGTACAGCACACGCGGGCCCCAAGCAACCACAGCCCGCCTGGGTCTCCATCAGATCCTGTTCACACCGCTCCCCAGAAGAGCCTGTCTACACGGCTCCCCAGAACCACAACTCAGCACACTGGGCTCCCCAGCACAGCACACGGGGGCCCCCAGCACCACAGCCTGCCTGGCTCTCCAACAGAGCCTGTTCACACCGTTCCCCAGCTGAGCCTGTCTACACGGCTCCCAAGCACCACTGCCCAGCACACCGGGCTCCCCAACCAAGCTCACAGGGCTGCCCAGCACAGCACACGGGGCCCCCCAGCACCACAGCCCGCCTGGCTCTCCATCAGAGCCTGTACAACCCTCTCCCCAGCAGAGCCTGTCCACACGGCTCCCCAGCACCACAGCCCTGCACACCGGGCTCCCCAGCCCAGCTCACCGGGCGCCCCATCACAGCACACCGGGGGCCCCAGCACCACAGCCAGCCTGGTTCTCCATCAGAGCCTGTTCACACCGCTCCCCAGCAGAGCCTGTCCACAAGGCTCCGCAGCACCACAGCCCAGCACACCGGGCTCCCCAGCCTAACTCACCGGGCTCCCGATCACGGCACACCGGGCCCCCCAGCACCACAGCCCGCCTGGCTCTCCATCAGAGCCTGTACAACCCTCTCCCCAGCAGAGCCTGTCCACACGGCTCCCCAGCACCACAGCCCAACACACCGGGCTCCCCAGCCCAGCTCAACGGGCTCCCAAGCACAGCACAGGAGGGGCCCCAGCACCACAGCCCGACTGGCTCTCCATTAGAGCCTGTCTACACGGCTCCCCAGCACCACAGCCCAGCACACCGGGCTCCCCAGCCAAGCTCACCGGGCTCCCCAGCACAGCACACGGGGCCCCTCAGCACCACAGCCCGAATGGCTCCCCAGCAGAACCTGTCTTCACGGCTCCCCAGCACCACAGCCCAGCACACCGGTCTCCCCAGCCCAGCTCAACGGGCTCCCCAGCACAGCACACGCGGGCCCCAAGCAACCACAGCCCGCCTGGGTCTCCATCAGAGCCTGTTCACAGCGCTCCGCAGCAGAGCCTGTCAACACAGCTCCCCAGCACCACTACCCTGCACACCGGGCTCCCTAGCCCAGCTCACGGATCTCCCCAGCAGGGCACACGGGGCCCCCAAGCACAACAGCCCGCCTGGCTGTCCAGCAGAGCCTTTTCAAGCCACTCCCCAGCAGACCCGGTCCACACGGGTCCCCAGTTCCACAGCCCAGCACACCGGGCTCCCCAGCCAAGCTTAACGGGCTCCCCAGCACAGCATACGGGGACCCCCAGCACCACAGCCCGCCAGGCTCTCCATCAGAGCCTGTTCACACCGCTCCCCAGCAGAGCCTGTCCACACGGCTCCCCAGCACCACAGCCCAGCACACCGGTCTCCCCAGCCCAGCTCAACGGGCTCCCCAGCACAGCACATGGGGGCCCCAAGCACCACAGTCCGCCTGGCTCTCCATTAGAGCCTGTTCACACCGCTCCCCAGCAGACCCTGTCTACACGGCTCCCCAGCACCACAGCCCAGCACATTGGGCTCCCCAACCCACCTCACCGGGCCCCCCAACACATCACACGGGGGCCCCCAGCATCAGAGCCCGCCTGGCTCTCCATCAGAGCCTGTTCACACAGCTCCGCAGCAGAGCCTGTCTACACGGCTCCCCAGCACCAAAGCCAAGCTCACCGGGCTCTCCAGCACTGCACACGGGGCCCCCCAGCACCACAACCCGCCTGGCTCTCGAGCAGAGCCTGTTCAAACCACTCCCCCAGCAGAGCCTGTCCACACGGCTCCCCAGCACCACAGCCCAGCACACCGGGCTCCCCAGCCCAGTTCAACGGGCTCCCCAGCACAGCACACGGGGCCCGCCACAACCACAGCCCGCCCGGCTCTGCATCAGATCCTGTTCAATCCACTCCCCAGCAGACCCTGTCCACACGGCACCCCAGCAGCTCAGTCCAGCACACCGGGCTCCCCAGCCCAACTCAACCGGCCCCCAAGCACAGCACAAGGGGCCCCCCAGCACCACAGCCCGCCTGGGTCTCCAGCAGAGCCAGTTCACACCGCTCAAAAACAGAGCCTGTCCACAGGGCTCCCCAGCACCACAGCCCAGCACACCGGGCCCCCCAGCCCAGCTCACCGGGCTCCCCGGGACATCACACGGGGGCCCCCAGCCCCACAGCCCGCCTGGCTCTCAATCAGAGCCTTATCAAACCACTCCCCATCAGAGACTGTCCACACGGCTCCCCAGCAGAAATGCCCAGCACACCGGGCTCCCCAGCAGAGCACACGGGAGCCCCCAGCACCACAGCCCAACTGGCTCTCCAGCAGAGCCTATTCACACAACTCCTCAGCAGAGCCTGTCTACACAGCTCCCAAGCACAACAGCCCATAACACCGGGCTCCCCAGCCCAGCCCAACGGGCTCCCTAGCACAGCACACGGGGCCCCCCAGCACCACAGCCCGCCTGGCTCTCCATCAGAGATTGTTCACACCGCTCCCCAGCAGAGCCTGTCTACACGGCTCCCCAGCAGCACAGCCCAGCACACCGCAGCACAGCCCGCCTGGCTCTCCAGCAGAGCCTGTTCACACGCTCCCCAGCAGAGCCGGTCCACACGGCTCCCCAGCAGCACAGCCCAGCACACTGGCCTCCCAAGCCCATCTCACCGGGCTTCGCAGCACAGCACACGGGGCCACCCAGCACCACAGCCCAGCACACCGGGCTCCCCAGCCCAGCTCACCGGGCTCCCCAGCACAGCACACGGGGGCCCCCAGCAACACAGCCCGCCTGGCTCTCTAGCAGAGCCTGTTCAAAACACTCCCCAGCAGAGCCTGTCCACACGGCTCCTCAGCAGCACAGCCCAGCACACCAGGCTCAACAGCCGATCTCACCGGGCTCCCCAGCACAGCACACGGGGGCCCCCAGCACAGCACACAGGGGCCCCCAGCACCACAGCCCGCCTGGCTCTCCAGCAGTGCCTGTTCAAACCACTCCCCAGCAAAACCTTTCCACACGCCTCCCCAGCAGCACAGCCTAGCCCAGCGGGCTCCCCGGCCAAGCTCACTGTGCTCCCCAGCACAGCACACGGGGGCCACCAACACCACATCCCGCCTGGCTCTCCATCATGGCCTGTTCACACCGCTCCCCAGCAGAGCCTGTGCCACACGGCTCCCCAGAACCACAGCCCAGCACACCGGGCTCCCCAGCCAGGCTCAACGGGGTCCCCATCACAGAACACGGGGCCCCCCAGCACCACAGCCCGCCTGTGTCTCCATCAGAGCCTGTCCACACCGCTCCTCAGCAGAGCATGTCCACACGGCTCCCCAGCACCACTGCCCAGCACACCGGGCTCCCCAGCCCACCTCAACGGGCTCCCCAGCACAGCACACGGGGCCCGCCACAACCACAGCCCGCCCGGCTCTGCATCAGATCCTGTTCAATCCACTCCCCAGCAGAGCCTGTCCACACGGTTCCCCAGCACCACAGCCCAGCAATCCGGACTCCCCGGCCAAGCTCACCGGGCTCCCCAGCACAGCACACGGGGCCCCCCAGCAGAGCCTGTCTACACGGTTTGCCTGCACCACAGCCCAGCACACCGGGCTCCCCAGCCCAGCTCACCGGGTGCCCCAGCAAAGCACACGGGGGCCCCCAGCACCACAACCCGCCTGGCTCTCCATCAGAGCCTGTTCACACCGCTCCGCAGCAGAGTCTTTCTACACGGTTCGCCAGCACCACATCCCAGCACACCGGGCTCCCCAGCCAAGCTCTACGGGCTCCCGAGCACAGCACACGGGGGCCCCCACCACCACAGCCCGCCTGGCTCTCCAGAAGACCTTATTCAAACCACTCCCCAGCAGAGCCTGTCCACACGGCTCCCCAGCACCACAGCCCGCCTGACTCTCCATCAGAGCCTGTTCACTCCGCTCACCAGCAGATCCTGTTCACACCGCTCCGCAGCAGAACCTGTCTACGAGGCTCCCCAGCACCACAGCCCAGCACACCGGGCTCCCCAGCCCAGCTCACCGGGCTCCACAGCACAGCACACGGGGCCCCACAGCACCACAGCCCGCCTGACTCTCCAGCAGAGCCTCTTCACACCACTCCCCAGCAGAGCCTATGTACACGGCTCCCCAGCAAGACAGCCCAGCACACCGGGCTATCCAGCCCATCTCACCGGGCTCCCCAGGACAGCACACGGGGGCCCCCAGCACCACAGCCCGCCTGGCTCTCCAGCAGAGCCTGTTCAAACCACTCCCCAGCAGAGCCTGTCCACACGGCTCCCCAGCAACACAGCCCAGCACACCGGGCTCCCCAGCACAGCACACGGGGCCCCCCATCACCACAGCTCAACTGGCTCTCCATTAGAGACTGTTCACACCGCTCCCCAGCAGAGCCTGTTCACACCGCTCCCCAGCAGAGCCTGTCCACGCGGCTCCCCAGCAGCACAGCCCAGCACACCGGACTCCCCGGCCATGCTCACCGGGCTCACCAGCACAGCACACGGGGCCCCCCAGAACCACAGCCTGCCTGGCTCTCCATCAGAGCCATTTCACAGTGCTCCGCAGCAGAACTTGTCCACACGGCTCCCCAGCAGAACAGCCCAGCACACCGGGCTCCCCAGCACAGCACACGGGGGCCCCCAGCACCACAGCCCGCCTGGCTCTCCATCAGAGCCTGTTCACACCCGTAGGCAGCAGAGCCTGTCTACACGGCTCCACAGCAAAAAAGCCCAGCTCACCGGGCTCCCCAGCACAGCACACGGGGCCCCCCAACACCACAGCCTGCCATGCTCTCCAGCAGAGCCTGTTGAAACCACGCCCCAGCACAGCCTGTCCACACGGCTCCCCAGCACCACAGCCCGCCTGGCTCTCCAGCAGAGACTGTTCAAACCAGTCCCCAGCAGAGCCTGTCCACACGGCTCCCCAGCACCACAGCCCAGCACACCGGGCTCCCCAGCACAGCACATGGGGCCCCCCAGCACCACAGCCCGCCTGGCTGTCCATAAGAGCCTCTTCACACCGCTCCCCAGCAGAGCCTGTCTACACGACGCCCCACCAGCACAGCCCAGCACACCAGGCTCCCCAGCCCATCTCACCGGGCTCCCCATCACAGCACACGGGGGCCCCCAGAACAACAGCAAGCCTGGCTCTCCATCAGAGCCTATACAAAACTCTCCTCAGCAGAGCCTGTCCACACGGCTCCCCGGCACCACAGCCAAGCACTCCGGGATCCCCAGCACAGCACACGGGGGCCCCCAGCAAAGCACACAGGGCCCCCCTGCCCAGCTCACCGGGCTCCACAGCACAGCACACGTGGGCCCCACAGCACCACAGCCCGCCTGGCTCTCCAGCAGAGACTGTTTAAACCACTCCCCAGCAGAGCCTGTCCACACGGCTCCCCAGCACCACAGCCCACCTGGCTCTCCAGCAGAGCCTGTTCACACTGCTCCCCAGCAGAGCCTGTCTACATGGCTCCCCAGCAGCAGAGCCCAGCTCACCGGGCTCCCCAGCACAGCACACGGGAGCCCCCAGCACCACAGCCCGCCTGGCTCTCCAGCAGAGCCTGTTCACACCGCCCCCCAGCAGAGCCTGTCTACACGGCTCCCCAGCACCACAGCCCAGCACATTGGGGTCCCCAGCCCACCTCACCGGTCCCCCCAACACATCACACGGGGGCGCCCAGCACCACAGCCCGCCTGGCTCTCCAGCAGAGCCAGTTCACACCGCTCAACAACAGAGCCTGTCCACAGGGCTCCCCAGCACCACAGCCCAGCACACCGGGCCCCCCTGCCCAGCTCACCGGGCTCCCCGGGACATCACACGGGGGCCCCCAGCCCCACAGCCCGCCTGGCTCTCAATCAGAGCCTTATCAAACCACTCCCCATTAGAGACTGTCCACACGGCTCCCCAGCAGAAATGCCCAGCACACCGGGCTCCCCAGCACAGCACACGGGGGCCCCAGGCACCACGGCCCGCCTGGCTCTCCAGCAGAGCCTGTTCAAAACACTCCCAAGCAGAGCCGGTCCACACTGCTCCCCAGCAGCACAGGCCAGCACACTGGCCTCCCCAGCCCAGCTCACCGGGCTCCCCAGCACAGCACACGGCGGCCCCCAGCACAGCACACGGGGCCCCCCAGCACCACAGCCAACCTGGCTCTCCAGCAGAGCCTGTTCACACCACTCCCCAGCAGAGCCTGTCCACACGGCTCCCGAACAGCACAGCCCAGCACACCGGGCTCCATAGCCGATCTCACCGGGCTCCGCAGCACAGCACACGGGGCCCCCCAGCACCACAGCCCAGCACACCGGGCTCCCCAGCCCAGCACACCGGGCTCCCCAGCCCAGCTCACCGTGCTCCCCAGCACAGCACACGGGGGCCCCCAGCAACACAGCCCGCCTGGCTTTCCATCAGAGACTGTTAACACCGCTCCCCAGCAAAGCCTGTTCACTCCGCTCCCCAGCAGAGCCTGTCTACACGGCTCCCCAGCACCACAACCCAGCACACCGGGCTCCCCAACCCAGCTCACCGGGCTCCAAAGCACAGCACACGGTGGCCCCCGGCACCACAGCCCGCGTTGCTCTCCAGCAGAGCCTGTTCACACGGCTCCCCGGCAGAGCCTGTCTACACGGCTCCCCAGCACCACTGCCCAGCACAACGGGCTCCCCAGCCAGGCTCAACGGGCTCCCCAGCATGGAACACGGGGACCCCCAGCACCACAACCCGGCTGGCTCTCCATCAGAGCCTGTTCACACCGCTCCCCAGCCGAGCCTGTCTACACGGCTCCCCAGCACCAAAGCCCAGCACACCGGGATCCCCAGCTCAGCTCACCGGGCTCCCCAGCACAGCACACAAGGGCCCCCAGCACCACAGACAGCCTGGCTCTCCATCAGAGCCTCTTCACACCGCTCCCCAGCAGAGCCTTTCCACACGGCTCCACAGCACCACAGCCCAGCACACCGGGCTCCCCAGCCCTGCTCACCGGGCTCCGTAGCAGAGCACACGGGGGGCCCCAGCACCACAGCCCGCCTGGCTCTCCATCAGAGATTGTTCACACCGCTCCCCAGCAGAGCCTGTCTACACGGCTCCCCAGCAGCACAGCCCAGCACACCGCAGCACAGCCCGCCTGGCTCTCCAGCAGAGCCTGTTCACACTCTCCCCAGCAGAGCCGGTCCACACGGCTCCCCAGCAGCACAGCCCAGCACAATGGCCTCCCAAGCCCATCTCACCGGGCTTCGCAGCACAGCACACGGGGCCACCCAGCACCACAGCCCAGCACACCGGGCTCCCCAGCCCAGCTCACCGGGCTCCCCAGCACAGCACACGGGGGCCCCCAGCAACACAGCCCGCCTGGCTCTCTAGCAGAGCCTGTTCAAAACACTCCCCAGCAGAGCCTGTCCACACGGCTCCTCAGCAGCAAAGCCCAGCACACCAGGCTCAACAGCCGATGTCACCGGGCTCCCCAGCACAGCACACGGGGGCCCCCAGCACAGCACACAGGGGCCCCCAGCACCACAGCCCGCCTGGCTCTCCAGCAGTGCCTGTTCAAACCACTCCCCAGCAAAACCTTTCCACACGCCTCCCCACCAGCACAGCCTAGCCCAGCGGGCTCCCCGGCCAAACTCACTGTGCTCCCCAGCACAGCACACGGGGGCCACCAACACCACATCCCGCCTGGCTCTCCATCATGGCCTGTTCACACCGCTCCCCAGCAGAGCCTGTCCACACGGCTCCCCAGCACCACAGCCCAGCACACCGGGCTCCCCAGCAAGGCCCAACGGGCTCCCCAGCACAGCACACGGGGCCCCCAGCACCACAGCCCGCCTGTGTCTCCATCAGAGCCTGTCCACACCGCTCCTCAGCAGAGCATGTCCACACGGCTCCCCAGCACCACTGCCCAGCACACCGGGCTCCCCAGCCCACCTCACCGGGCTCCCCAGCACAGCACACGGGGCCCGCCACAACCACAGCCCGCCCGGCTCTGCATCAGATCCTGTTCAATCCACTCCCCAGCAGAGCCTGTCCACACGGTTCCCCAGCACCACAGCCCAGCAATCCGGACTCCCCGGCCAAGCTCACCGGGCTCCCCAGCACAGCACACGGGGCCCCCCAGCAGAGCCTGTCTACACGGTTTGCCTGCACCACAGCCCAGCACACCGGGCTCCCCAGCCCAGCTCACCGGGTGCCCCAGCAAAGCACACGGGGGCCCCCAGCACCACAACCCGCCTGGCTCTCCATCAGAGCCTGTTCACACCGCTCCGCAGCAGAGTCTTTCTACACGGTTCGCCAGCACCACATCCCAGCACACCGGGCTCCCCAGCCAAGCTCTACGGGCTCCCGAGCACAGCACACGGGGGCCCCCACCACCACAGCCCGCCTGGCTCTCCAGAAGACCTTATTCAAACCACTCCCCAGCAGAGCCTGTCCACACGGCTCCCCAGCACCACAGCCCAGCACACCGGGCTCCCCAGCACAGCACACGGGGCCCCCCAGCACCACAGCCCGCCTGGCTCTCCATCAGAGCCTGTTCACACCGCTCTGCAGAAGAGCCTGTCTACACGGCTCCCCAGCACCACAGCCCAGCACACCGGGCTCCCCAGCACAGCACACGGTGCCCCCCAGCACCACAGCCCGCCTGGCTCTCCATCAGAGCCTGTTCACACCGCTCCGCAGCAGAGCCTGTCTACACGGCTGCC
Organism: Dascyllus trimaculatus; assembly: GCA_024666655.1. Classification (NCBI taxonomy): domain Eukaryota; kingdom Metazoa; phylum Chordata; class Actinopteri; family Pomacentridae; genus Dascyllus; species Dascyllus trimaculatus. The sequence continues at coordinate 11,953 of JAMOIN010001033.1, forward strand.
CAACACCACAGCCCAGTACAACGGGCTCCCCAGCCCAGCTAACCGGGCTCCCCAGCACTGCTCACGGGGCCCCCCTGCACCACAGCCCGCCTGGCTCTCCAGCAGAGACTGTTCAAACCACTCCCCAGCAGAGCCTGTCCACACGGCTCCCTAGCAGCACAGCCGAGAACATCGGGCTCCATAGCCGATCTCACCGGGCTCCGCAGCACAGCACACGGGGCCCCCCAGCACCACAGCCCAGCACACCGGGCTCCCCAGCACAGCACACGGGGGCCCCCAGCACAGAACACGGGGGCCCCCAGTACAGCACACGGGGGCCCCCAGCACAGCACACTGGGGCCCCCAGCACCACAGCCCAGAAAACCGGCCTCCCCAGCCCAGCTCACCGGGCTCCCCAGCACAGCACACGGGGGCCCCCAACACCACAGCCCGCATGGCTTTCCATCAGAGCCTGTTCACACCGCTCCTCAGCAGAGCCTTTCCACACGGCTCCCCAGCAGAACACCATAGGACACCGGGCTCCCCAGCCCAGCTAACCGGGCACCCCAGCACAGCACACGGGGGCCTCCAGCACCACAGCCCGCCTGGCTCTCCATCAGAGACTGTTCACACCGCTCCCCAGCAGAGCCTGTTCACTCCGCTCCCCAGCAGAGCTTGTCTACACGGCTTCCCAGCACCACAGCCCAGCTCACTGGGCTCCCCAGCACAGCACACGGGGCCAACCAGCACAACAACCCACCTGGCTCTCCATCAGACCCTGTTCACACCGCTCCCCAGCAGAGCCTGTTCACTCCGCTCCCCAGCAGAGCCTGTCTACACGGCTCCCCAGCACCACAGCCCAGCACACCGGGCTCCCCAGCCAAACTCACCGGGCTCCCCAGCACAGCACACGAGGGCCCCCGGCACCACAGCCCGCCTGGCTACCCAGCAGAGCCTCTTCACATCGCTCACCAGCAGAGCCTGTCCACACGGCTCCCCAGCAGCACAGCCCAGCACACCGGGCTCCATAGCCGATCTCACCGGGCTCCGCAGCATAGCACACGGGGCCCCGCAGCACCACAGCCCGCCTGACTCTCCATCAGAGCCTGTTCAACCCTCTCCCCAGCAGAGCCTGTCCACACGGCTTCACAGCACCACAGCCCAGCACACTGGGCTCCGAAGCCCAGCTCACTGGGCTCCCCAGCACAGCACACGGGGGCCCCCAGCACAGAACACGGGGGCCCCAACCACAGCACACGAGGGCCCCCAGCAACACAGCCCGCCTGGCTCTCCAGCAGAGCCTGTTCAAAACACTCCCCAGCAGAGCCTGTCCACACGGCTCCCCAGCAGCACAGCCCAGCACACCGGGCTCCCCAGCCCAGCTCACCCGGCTCCCCAGCACAGAAAAGGGGGCCCCCCAGCAATACAGCCTGCCTGGCTCTGCATCAGAGCCTTTTGAAACCACTCCCCAGCACAGCCTGTCCACACGGCTCCCCAGCACCACAGCCCGCCTGGCTCTCCAGCAGAGACTGGTCAAACCAGTCCCCAGCAGAGCCTGTCCACACAGCTACCCAGCACCACAGCCCAGCACACCGGGCTCCTCGGCCCAGGTCACCGGGCTCCCCAGCACAGCACACGGGGGCCCCCAGCACCACATCCGGCATGGCTCACCATCAGTGCCTGTTCACACCGCTCCCCAGCAGAGCCTGTTCACACCGCTCCCCAGCAGAGCCTGTCCACACAACTCCCCAGCACCACAGCCCAGCACACTGGGCTCCCCAGCCCAACTCAACGGGCCCCCTAGCACAGCACATGGGGGCCCCCAGCAACACAGCCCGCCTGGCTCTCCATCAGAGACTGTTCAAACCACTCCCCAGCAGAGCCTGTCCACACAGCTGCCCAGCACCACAGCCCAGCACACCGGGCTCCCACGCCAAGCTCAACGGGCTCCCCAGCACCACAGCCCGCCTGGCTCTCAATCAGAACCTGTGTACACGGCTCCCCAGAACCACAGCCCAGCACACCGGGCTCGCCAGCCCAGCTCAAGGGGCTCCCCAGCACAGAACACGAGGCCCCCCAGCACCACAGCCCGCCTGGCTCTCCATCAGAGCCTTTTCACACCGCTCCCCAGGAGAGCCTGTCTACACTGCTCCCCAGCACCACAGCCCAGCACACTGGGCTCCCAAGCCCAACTCAACGGGCGCCCTAGCACAGCACATGGGGGCCCCCAGCACCACGGCCCGCCTGGCTCTCCAGCAGAGCCTGTTCAAACCACTCGCCAGCAGAGCCTGTCCACACGGCTCCCCAGCACCACAGCTCCAGCACACCGGGCTCCCCAGCACAGCACACGGGGCCCCACAGCACCACAGCCCGCCTTGCTCTCCATCAGAGCCTGTTCACACTGCCCGCAGCAGAGCCTGTCTACACGGCTCCCCATCACCACAGCCCAGCACACCGGGCTCCCCATCACCACAGCCCAGCACAAGGGGCTCCCCAGCCCAGCACACCGAGCTCCCCATCACAGCACACGGGGCCCCCCAACACCACAGCCCACCTGGCTCTCCATCAGAGCCTGTTCAAACCACTCCCAAGCAGAGCCTGTCCACACGGCAACCCAGCAGCACAGCCCAGCACACCGGGCTCCCCAGCCCAGCACACCGGGCACCCCAGCACAGCACACGGGGCCCCCCTGCACCGCAGCCCGAATGGCTCCCCAGCAGAGCCTGTCTACACGGCTCCCCAGCACCACAGCCCAGAACACCGGGCTCCCCAGCACCACAGCCCAGCACACGGGGCTCCCCAGCCCAGCACACTGGGCTCCCCAGCACAGCACACGGGACCCCACAGCACCACAGCCCGCCTTGCTCTCCGTCAGAGCCTGTTCACACCGCTCCCCAGCACAGCCTGTCCACACGGTTGGCCAGCCCCACAGCCCAGCACACCGGGCTCCCCAGCCCAGCTCAACGGGCTCTGCAGCACAGCACACGCGGCCCCCCAGCACCACAGCCC
>JAMOIN010001366.1:0-14916 GCA_024666655.1 Dascyllus trimaculatus
TGATGTGAAGAATACTTTCAATTTCACGGATGATTTCAGTCCAATATTGTTGAAGTTTCTGACAAGACCAAAAAAAATGAGTCAAGGTTCCCACATTAGTTTTACACTTAAGACACAGAGGGGAGAGAGAGCGGTTAAAAAGATGCCTTCGGTGAGGAGATATATGTAATCTGTGTATGATTTTAAGTTGTATTGCTCTTGCCCGGGTGCATATTGAAATCTTTTTTGCATTAACCCAGATGGAATTCCATGTTTCTTCATCTAAGGTAACTGACAGCTCTTCTTCCCACACACCCCTCACCCTCTGTGTGTCAGAAGCAGACAGTCCATTAAGCACATGATACAGTGAACTCAGAGACACCCTGAGTTTCTGTTGAAACAGCATTCTCTCAATAGCAGATATTTCAGGATGAACAATAAGAGTTGTACTATGGGTAATGTAGTGTCTCATAGTACATTACCCATAGTACAACTCTTATTGTTCATCCTGAACAATAAGAGTTGTACTATGGGTAATGTACTATGGGTAATGTAGTGTCTCATTTGCAAAAAGCGAAAAAAATCTTGTTTAGTCAAATTGTATTTGTTAGTGAGTTGTTCAAATGACATGAGGCTATCGTTTGAAAACAGATCAATGAGTGACTTAATATCCTTATTACACCATTGTTGGAAACCAGGGTCCGAAGAGCCTGGCGGAAAAGCAGGATTATTTACAATTGGGGTGAACATAGATGTTAGACTTGATCTGCCCTCGAGACGACGTACAAGCCGCCATGCTTTTAGAGTATTAATGGTTATGGGGTTCGTACAATAAGCTTCAATTTCTTTAAAGTTTTTAAGAAATAGTAAATCATTCAATCTGCACCGCGACAATGCCGTCTCAATGTCCATCCATATCGAAGCTTTACCCTTAACCCAGTCACTTATAAATCTTAAATGGGCGCTAAGCTGATAGATTTTAATATTAGGCATGTCTAAACCACCCATCGAGGTTGGCAGGTGTAATACTGCCATCTTAAGCCTGGGTCTACGTTTGTTCCAAATAAAAGAGCTGAGCCATCCATTTATGTCCTTCAACACCCTTTTGGAAAACAGAACAGGGATCATTTGAATAGGATATAAAAGCTTAGGTAATACATTCATTTTAACGAGGGCTATACGACCCAACCAAGAAATAGGGAGAGAGACCCAACGTTCCAGATCCTCCTTAATATTGCGAAGTAGAGGCACAAAATTAGCTTTGTATAGCTGATCAAAAGATGGAGTAATAGAAATGCCCAAATATTCAAACCCATTGGGGGACCATTTGAAAGGAAATGGTGGCGTCATGGATGGTATTGTTGAGAGCGTGCCAAGGGGCATAGCCTCTGATTTGGCCAGGTTAACTTTGTAACCAGAAAAGCAACTAAATCTTTTGATCACATTAGTTAGAGCTGGCACTGATGTTTCAGGGTCAGTCAAAAGGATAAGAACATCATCAGCGTATAACGTTATTTTATGACACAACTGTCCGACTTGTAAACTGTGTATTGAGGACGATTCCCTTATGGCCTCGGCAAGGGGCTCAATGGCCAGGGCAAAGAGAAGGGGAGACAATGGGCAGCCCTGCAATACCCCTCTATGCATGACGAAGTATTCAGACCGGAATCCATCAGTCAGAACAGCTGCCTGCGGTTCATTATATATAATTCTGATCCACTTTATGAAGTTCTCACCCAAACCAAATTTGCTCAGGACAAAGAATAAAAAGGACCATTCAATTCGGTCGAACGCCTTCTCTGCATCGAGAGAAAGCACTATACCGTTAATGGAGTTTTGTTTAAAGACTTGAATAGCGTTCAGCAAGCGTCTGACATTAGCTGATGAGTTCCGGCCCTTTATAAAACCTGTCTGATCATCTTTTATTAATACTGGCAATAGATTTTCTAAGCGAGAGGCTAAGATTTTGGAGAGTAGCTTTCTATCCACATTTAAAAGCGCTATGGGCCTATAGGATGCACAGGATTCAGGACATTTCCCTTTTTTTTAAATTAACGATATATTGGCCTCTTGTGTCTTCATTTGTTAATTCATAAAACTCCGCTAGGTCTTCTGCTAACCTGGCTGCAGCACTAGCCATGCTGGACTGTCATCAGTTTTTGCCATAAACCGTTGTAAAACCTGAAAACTGCTTTCTCTCGTGAGAGTTTTCAAATGAACGTGAACATGAACTGTGCGTGCCGCTCATTGTCGTGAGAGTGAGCACGTTTGCGTTCAAACGTGATCACTCTCACGACAGTGAGAGTGTCGTGAGAGTGATCAGTTTTCATGATCAGTTTTCATTATTTGAAAACTGATCCGTTCAGTTCAGTGTTAACTGAAAACATGAACGCGTTCATGCACAACATCAGTGTCTGCTTTAGGTGGAATATAAACGGAGCTGGAGATGACCAAAGAAAACTCACAGGGGAGGTAGAAGGGACGGCATTTTATGGTCAGGAGCTCCAGGTTGGGTGAACAACAGTGATTCAGAGGAACAGAGTTCTCCTTGTCACACCACTTGTTCACCAGAAGACTCACTCCACCTCCCCTTGTTTTGTCCAACTCACTAGTTCTGTCTGTGCGATGAACCATGAAGAACTCTGCTGGTTAGCTGGAGTTAGCTGCTAGCTCCACTGAACCCACTGTGGATCAGAACACAGGAGTTCTGGTCTCTGTTGGGCTGTGGTCTGAACTGGTTTTGGTCCTGTTGTCTGCTGGTGCTGTTGTGTTGTTGTGTGTTCAGTAGAGCAGCTGTCTGTCAGACACTGATGTGGTGTTGTGGTTGTCGTGTTCACATCATGTAAGGTCATATTGTCCTCATCAGGAGATGATGGTCGTCTGTCACTGTGTGAACATTGATTTGGATCCAGGTGACGGGTTATTGATCCACCTCCAGATTCAGCTGGAAGTGGATTCAACATCCATCAAACTGCTAAACAACCAACAATAACTGTCAGTGCAATAAGCTACATGGTGCAATAATGTCTTAGTATTCTGGGATCTGTTGATATGTGTGTTATGTAGATATTTTATATCCTGTATATATGTATTTACTTCTGTGAAGTTTGTCGCTGCTGCACTTTCTTGTTTGGTCTTTTTTTATTCTGTCTTTTTTTATACCTTGTAAACTGCAGCTGGATGGAGTCCAGGAAAAGTTTCCCCACAGGGACAATAAAAGTCTATCTTATCATCATGTACGTTCCAGCTGCTGGTTACCTCAACCCCAGACCTCACCTGCCAATCCTCCGTCTGGTTCTGTTCCACCTGGAGACTCACCTGGGCCTCCACCTGTCCTCACACCACTCCAACCACATCACACACCTCCACCTGCCTTCCCCTCTCCCTCGTCCTCATCAGAAATCAGTTATCAGTCTATGATCCATTCAGGTTTTAGTGTTCTTAGTGTTTCTTATTGTTGAGCAGCTTGTTCTCCACTCTCTGTAGTTTCCCATCAGCGTTCAGGTGCATTGTTTATCTCATGCAGCTCCTTCCTGTGTTGATTGTTACCAAGCTCTGGTTAGTTCCCAGTAGTATCTGTGTCTCTGCTCTGTCTACTCAGGTCAGTCTGTTTGGTCGTTAGCACGGCTGTAGTCTTGTGAACATTCAGAGTCTTGTTGTAGTTCAGTCCTCCGTCCTGTAGTCGTCTCCTAGAGTCTTCTAGTCCTCTGTTCTCTTTATTTGGTTCCTCCTATCACTTGTATGTTTTATGTTGTAAATGAAGTATTGTTATATTCTCTGTCTGACTGTGTTCTGTTGAGTCTCTGACCTGCTCTGTAACAAACAGAGGACCTGTGCTCCTGTAAACTACAGTGATGATTGTCCTGCAGCAGAAATCTTCAACCTTGGAGCCTCTGGGACGTTTAGTCTCCAGCAGCAGCTGTGTTCACCTCTATGAGTGTTCCTGAGGAGCTCTGAGGACTGAGGGTGTAAATACAGGGAGTCCAACGATGGATGGAGAGCAGGAGTTAAGGAGTGTCAGTAAAAATGTTTAATGAGTTACCAAGAGGAAGATAAAGTCCAGGTGAGGATCAGTTCTGATGTGTTCTGTTTATTAGAGGGAGGAGCAGCTGTGCTCAGGTGATCCAGGGACAGAGTTCAAGGAGAAAACAGTCTCAGTGAGTTCAGACTCCATCTTAGCGTCAACAGAGGAGGAGAACAAGGTGAGTGTTGGTCCAACATTATTCTTGTTCTGCTGTCAGAGTCTCTCAGTCAGCTGTCTGTCTGTGGACTGGAACAGACCATGAGGATCTGTTCATTCACCAGGTGGACTGTTGACTGGCTTTGTTCCTCTGTGTTTTACTTCCTGATCAGAAAGTTCTAACTGACTCTTCACAGACTCGTTAGTTCTGGTTCTTGTTGTGTGTCAGACTCAGTGTTGCTGGTTTAACTCAGACTGATGAAGATCAGTGATTTGTACGACAGCTTGACGTGTCAGAGATCCACTGTAGGCGTCGTAAACATCTGGATTTGTTAGCAGAGGTGGAAAATAAGGAGTCAGGAGACACAAAGTTCATTAATAAAGTCTGAATGCAGTGAATGGAGCCAGTTCAAGTCTTCATGTGGTGGTTAAAAGAATCCTGCAGTGGGATGAGGTGGAGCATCAGCTCAGGAACAGCTGTTAAACTCTGGTTCTGATCCACATCACTCTTTACGAACTGTGAAATACAACACTGTCCTTGGCAGAGGATGTGTTCAAATAGATTTATCTACTCAGTTTAAACTTTACAGTGAAACAAAGAGCCGACATCTGGACCAGAACCTTTGTTTGTTGGAGCCAAAGAGACGTTCAGGTACATCCTGTACATCTCAATGAACTCCAGAGCTGAACAAGATACAGAAACAATCACAGCATTTATTTCCTGGTTCTTCCTTTGGTCTCGCTCCACCTCTCCTCCACATGTCAGGAAACGTGAGCTCAGCTCTAAATGGAGGAGCAACACTGACCAGGTGATCCAGTAACATGAGAACAGGCAGGAAACAGTCCAGCTGTGGGTTAGTTCACACTCAGTAGAGGAACACACCTGATGGTGGAGGCAGGTGAGAGTCTCAGTCACTGAGTCTGTTTTCAGATATGAACTTTATTATTTCTGAACTCACAGTCAGTGTTGCTGGTTTTCCTCTCAGACTGACTCAAGTCCTCAAGATGAGTGTTCGTGAGGAGGAGGAGGAGTTTCCAGCCTCCAGCCGTCTGTCTATGAAGAGTGACCAGTCCAAAGATTCTAATCCAGACTTCAGAGAAGAACCTGGACCCTCAGACTCAAAGTAAGAACACATGAACAAACCTTTACACCTCATTTAGTTGATGCTCCTTTGTGTTGTTAGATGTCAGTAACTAGAGGTGTGTTGGTGCAGCAGAGACCAGGTCCAGAAGAAGGAACCACTGCTGGGTCCACCTTGATAAACTGGATGTGGAAGTGTTTAAATCACTTTGTAGGACAGTTTTCCAGCAGAATGAAGAGTCTGACGTGTCAGAGATCAGCTGTAGACGTCTGGGCTTGTTAGCAGACGTGGAATCTAAGAGTCAGGAAAGTCAATATTCAGAGTGGAGTTTGTAAATGCAGTGAAGAGAATGAGTGAAGGCTTCATGTGGGGTCAGATGGATCCTGCAGTGGGACGTGATGTTTGCTGTGGTCACAGTAAAGAAGAAACAGACAGTTCTGTTGTGATTGATGTGAACAGAAACATGTTTGTGTTTGAGCAGACAGAGAGCAGAGTTTCCAGCCTCCAGCCGTCTGTCTATGAAGAGTGACTGGTCCAAAGGAGAACCTCTAACCTTCAGAGAAGAACCTGGACCCTCAGACTCAAAGTAAGAACACTGCCTCTGACTGTTCCTATGACTCCTTTATGATTCCACCTGTCAGTTCTGTGTCGTGTCCCTGATGGTTGGTTTTAGTTGCTCCATTCAAATGAATTCTGAAAAGGTGAGCTTCACTGTTGGTCACATGTGGATGTTGTTCTCCAGATGATCTGAGTGATGAATCAATGTGTTGACAGAGGGATGAAGAGGAGGGGAGCTTCTGAGGAGGAGCAGCCGTCCTGCTGTGCTTCATGTCAGGACGTCCTGAAGGATCCAGTCTCTACCAGCTGTGGACAAAGTAAGACTGAACATGTGCTGATGGACTGATGTGTGAAAAGTGACCTTGTTGTTGTGTTGTGTTGTCCAGACATGAAAGGTTGGTGTGTTTGTTTGTGTGGTCTGTGAGCAGATGCTGGTCTGGAGGAGGTTCTGCAGGAACATAAGATGAGTGTGAGGAGGAGATGTGAACATGTGACTGAAGGAAGTGATGAAACAGGAGGTGGAACCCTCCTCAACAGGGTCTACACTGAGCTGTACATCACAGAGGGACACAGTGGAGAGGCTGATAGCCAACATGAGGTGAGGCAGCTGGAGACGGCTTCCAAGAAGAGCCTCCATGACACTCCCATCAAGTGCCAGGACATCTTCCAAGCCTTCCCTGAGCAGCAGACAGCCATCAGAGTGGTCCTGACCAACGGCGTGGCTGGCGTGGGAAAAACCTTCTCAGTGAGGAAGTTCAGTCTGGACTGGGCAGAGGGCCGAGAAAACCAAGATGTCAGTGTGGTGGTTGTGCTTCCGTTCAGGGAGCTGAACCTGATCAGAGATGAGCAGCACAGTCTTCTGACGCTGCTCCATGTCTTCCATCCAGCATTACAGAAGGTGACAGCAGAGAAGCTGGCTGTCTGGAAACTGTTGTTCATCTTTGACGGTCTGGATGAAAGCAGACTTTCACTGGACTTCACCAACAGGGAGGTTGTGTCTGACGTCAGGGGAATCTGCTTCCCTCGGCTCTGGTCTGGATCACTTCCCGCCCTGCGGCAGCCAATCAGATCCCTCCTAGACATGTGAACAGGTTGATAGAAGTACGAGGCTTCACCGACCACCAGAAGGAGGAGTACTTCAGGAGGAGGTTCAGTGATGAAGAGCTGTCCACAAGAATCATCTCCCACATGAAGACATCCAGGAACCTCCACATCATGTGTGGACTCCCAGTGTTCTGCTGGATCACTGCTGCAGTTCTGGAGCACATGTTGAGCACAGAGCAGAGAGGAGAGCTGCCCAAGACCCTGACCGACATGTTCTCACACTTCCTGCTGGTTCAGACACACAGGAAGAAGCTCAAGTACCATGAGGGACATGAGACCAGTCCACAGGAGCTGACGGAGGCCGACAGGGAAGTTCTCCTGAGGCTGGGGAGGCTGGCCTTTGAACATCTGGAGAAAGGAAACATCATGTTCTACCAAGAAGACCTGGAGCAGTGTGGTCTGGATGTGACAGAGGCCTCGGTGTTCTCAGGAGTCTGTACACAGATCTTCAGGAGAGAGTGTGTGATGTTCCAGAAACCAGTCTACTGCTTTGTTCATCTGAGCATTCAGGAGTTCCTGGCTGCAGTCTACATGTTCCACTGTCACACCAACAGCAACACTGAGGAGCTGAAGAAGTTCCTTGGAGAAGACTACATGAACCCATCCCTGGATATTTTATTGAAGTATAAGGATAATTATGATGCTGACATCTCATCCCTGCATGTTTTCCTGAACAAAGTCATGTATAAATCCTTTGACAGTAAAAATGGTCACCTGGACCTGTTTGTTCGCTTCCTTCATGGCCTCTCTGTGGAGTCCAACCAGAGACTCTTAGGAGGTCTGCTGGGTCGGACAGAGAACCGTCCAGAAACCATCCAAAGAGTCATCAAGAACCTGAAGAAGATGAACAGTTCTAAAATATCTCCAGACAGAAGCATCAACATCTTCCACTGTCTGATGGAGATGAAGGATCCCTCAGTCCATCAGGAGATCCAACAGTTCCTGCAGTCAGAGAACAGATCAGAGAAGAGACTCTCTCTGATCCAGTGCTCAGCTCTGGCCTACATGTTGCAGATGTCAGAGGAGGTTCTGGATGAGTTCGACCTGAACAAGTACAGAACATCATATGCGGGACGATGGAGACTGATTCCAGCTGTGAGGAACTGCAGAAAGTTTCGGTGAGTCCAGATGTGATGAACATGATCAGTCAGTAGATCAGTGGTTCAGTTCTCCAGATGTTCTCTCCAGAACATGTCATTATTCTCAGAGCTTCTGTAGTGACGATCAGCTGATCGGCCACTCAGCTGGGTGCGGGATGAGACCTTGGTCTGACGCGCTGAATGAATGAATGTCGAGACTCTTTCTGCTGTCGGGTGAGGTTCCCATTTAATTTAAAAACAGATCCATGCAATAATATATCTCTTACTTGATGTGATGGCTGAGGTGATGGTCCTGCATGCCTGTGACAGCGGTAAAAACCGTCTGATCTCCCCGTCACCCATGCATGATTACCTGAGCTGAAACACATGTGCCATATACAGACTTCCCCTGCCACACCAAGCTACACTGCCACCTGTGGTAGACACCCGCCACGTAACTAGCACCTACACACCGGCCCCTAATTGTGAAGATATGAACAATTACAAAACATCCACAAAAAAAAGGAGAGCAACAAAGAATAATCTTCTTCCATCTTCTTTGAGCCAGGCATCTCTGATGCCTGAGTCGCCGTTGGGTCATGACCTTTACACTGCTTCTTGAAGTAGAAAGAGCTTGGATATGGGTCGTTCCAACTGTCCTGTCTTCGTCCTCAACTGTACTGTACGTACAAATCCATTTTTGTCTGGAAAAGTCTTCATCACTCTGCCAATCATCCATGATCCCCGCGGGGCAGTTTGATCCATGACCACGACAATGTCTCCTGTCGTGAAGCTTCTTTTAGGCTTTGTCCACCTTTGTCGCTCTTGCAGGAGAGGCAAGTACTCCCTTATCCATCTCTTCCAAAACAAATCAGACAGATATTGAACTTGTCTCCAACGTCTCCTGACATAAAGATCATTGTCTTGGAAGAGTCCAGGGGCTAGGATAGGTTTCCCCTTTAGCAAAAGGATATGATTAGGCGTAAGGGCTTCCAAGTCATTGACGTCATCGGAAACCTTGGTTATTGGACGGTCGTTGAGAATGGCCTCTACTTCACACATGACAGTGTGAAGGCTTTCATCGTCTAAGGACTGCTGTCGTAAAACTGAAAACAAGACTTTCCTGACCATTCTAATGAGTCGCTCCCAAACTCCGCCATGATGGGAAGCAGCAGGTGGATTGAAAATCCAATCAATGCCCTTTTGTCGGAGAGCGCTTTGAATCTTACTTTGGTCTAAAGCGACCAGGGCCTCTCTTAACTCTCGTTCCGCTCCAACAAAATTTGTGCCATTGTCCGATCGCAAACAACTCACTTGACCTCTGCGGCATATAAACCGACGTATTGCATTAATACAAGAGTCTGTACTCAGGGAATGAGCAATCTCCAAATGTACAGCTCTGCTTGCCATGCAGGTAAATATTACTCCATACCTTTTAACCAAGGCGCGCCCTCTCTTGACCTCAATAGGCCCGAAGTAATCCACCCCTACATTTGTGAAGGGAGGCAGGTCTGGAGTTATCCTTTCCTTTGGCAGATCAGCCATTTTTTGCTCACTGGGTTGCCCTCGATACCGTCGACAAACCACACAGTCAGATATAATTTTTCGGCAGGCTGAATTAGCGTTGGTAATCCAGTACTTCCTTCTCAAACTTGAGAGCATATGACTCCTTCCAGCATGTCCAAGATGTTGATGAATGTGTTGCAGAAGAAGACTGGATATGTGTTGACCTTTGGAGAGGATTACAGGATGTTTCAGTTCTTCAGGTAAGGCTCCCCGACTGAGTCTTCCACCCACTCTCAACATACCATCCTGCAACACTGGATCCAATCTGTAGATGTCGCTGGTTTTCTTCACACTGGATTTTCCACCTTTCAATGAAGAGATTTCTTCCATGTACGTTTCTTGCTGACTGAAACAAATAATGGCCAATTCTGCTCTGGAGAGGTCACTTACAGAAAGTGGTTGATTACCAATTGCATCTCTGGCTTTTCTCATCTCCTCTTCCACCTTTTCAGGTCGTATGGCTGAGCCAGTAGGAGTTACAGCAGCAATAATCTCCTTCCTTTTCCTCCTTAGTTCCAGGAAAATTGCCTTGAACCGAAGGAACCAAGCAACTGAGGTCTTCAGCTTCACCCAATCAGAGAAGTAGTTTAAGAGCTTAGTAGTCGCACTTTCAGGATTTGCAATAATGATGTTCGCCATGAAATCACCTTTGACCTCTGGATCTTCTAAAGGAACGGGCTGTGGGTTAAAGGGTTTTGGCCAGTCCACCTCTGACCTCCGAAGAAAGTCTGGTCCATTAATCCACCTCCTACATGCCAAGAAGTTATCTGCCGTCAGACCTCTGGAGGCTTCATCAGCAGGATTGTTTTGTGAGCTGATGTACCTCCACTGAACAACATGTGTTGCTTCCCTTATGGAAGCCACTCTATTTGCCACGAAGGTGTGAAATCGCTTGGTCTCATTACTGATGTACCTTAGCACTGTCTGACTGTCTGTCCAGAAACAGGACTCCTCCAACTGAAGCTGTAGTTCCTTCCTCAGCATTCTGTCAACTTTAACAGCCAGCACAGCAGCTGTAAGTTCAAGACGAGGAATCGTTGTTCGTTTCAGCGGTGCAACTCGAGCTTTTCCTAACATAAATGCAAGATGTACTCTTTTATTCTGGTCTTGGAACCTCAGGTAGGATACTGTGCCGTAACCATGGTCACTAGCATCTGCAAAGTGATGCAGCTGCGCTTGTAGGGATCCCCTGAAGTCCTGTGGTTTGATGCAGCGCTCCACCTTCAGCTCTGCCACCTTCTCCAGGTCCAGCAACCATCTTGTCCATTGTTGTGAGAATGTCTGGGGTATAACATCATCCCAGGACATATTTTTGCGACACATTTCTTGCAACAACAATTTCGGTAGCAAGGTAAATGGTGATAAGAACCCCAGTGGGTCATAAATGGAACTGACGACTGAGAGAATCCCACGCCTTGTATGTGGCCGCTTTTCAACTGCAGGTTTGAAAGTAAAAGTGTCACTCTCAGCACACCAGTTCATTCCCAGCACCATCTCTGTTGGCAGATTATCATGCTCCAGGTGCAGCTCCCTGCTTGGTTTGGACCTTTTCTCCTCTGGAATAGATGACAATACATGCCGGCTGTTGCTTGTCCACTTTACCAGCTGAAATCCTCCTTTAGAGCACAAGTCAGTAAGGTCCTCCACCATCTGAATTGCTTCCTCCTCTGTGGGCAAAGATTTCAAACAGTCATCCACATAAAAATTGGTAGCAATGGTATCTGTCACTGCGACTTTAAAGCTGTCCTTATTGTCCTCTGCAGTCCTCTTTAATGCGTAATTGGCACAACTTGGTGATGAAACTGCTCCAAAGATGTGCACCCTCATTCTGTGTTCCACTGGGCTCTTTAATGTGTCTCCCTTGGGCCACCACAGAAAACGAAGAAAATCCACATGTTTGTCTGACACCTTTACCTGATGGAACATAGCCTGGACATCAGTCATCAAAGCAATCTTCTCCTGTCTAAACCTTGTTAAGACACCAAACAGTGTGTTCGTTAAATCGGGACCTTGTAAAAGTTGACTGTTCAAGGAGGTTCCTTTAAACCTGGCTCCACAGTCAAAGACTACTCTCAAATTTTTTTTCTTCGGGTGGTATACACCGTGATGGGGGAGATACCATATTCTGCCATCCTTTTTATGCAATTGATCTTCAGGGACCACTTCTGCATATCCATTGTCAATCATCTCCATAATAAATGTTGTATACTCATCCTTATAGGTCTTATTCTTTTCAAACTTTCTTTTGAGACATTGAATGCGCTGTTCAGCTATGCACCTGTTATCTGGCATGGCGATGTCATCCACTTTAAAGGGTAAGTCTGTGCAGTAATGACCCTCCTGTATACACGTAGACTTCTCCAAGATATCCAAAAATCTCGGGTCCTCCCTTGACATCTCATGTTTCTCCTCCAGTGTCTTCTCATTAAATTCTTGGTTATATTGAGCAACCAACAGCTCCTCCAGTTTGACGATGGATATCCTATTGACGTAAATGGCCGAACAGCTTCTCTGATGACCAATATTGCCCCTTAAAGGACCGTTGATGACCCACCCCAATAGGGTCTTAACGGCATAAGGTCCATTGTCTTTGCTATTGATTATTTCCCAAGGCTCCATGAGTTTTGGTGCATTTGTCCCAATCAGAATTTCCACCTCAGCGTCCAATTCTGGGATCCTGATGTCCTTTAGATACTCCCACTTTTCAATATCTCGCTGAGTAGGGATGTTGCATTTAGAAACAGGAATTGTTTCTTGAGTAAACATTTCTGGGAGTTCAACGAATTGGTTACCATCCAACCCAGAAGCTTCCAGCCCTTTAATGACTTCACTTTCAATGACCTTTTCCTGTCCCATGGTGCGCAACAGAATACTGGTCCTGGTGCCCTGCAGATTCAGCCTCTCCTTCAAACGCTTCGTACAAAAGGTTGCTGTACTTCCAGGATCTAAGAAGGCATAAGTCCGCCAGATCTTACCGCCTTTCTTTGATTTCAACTGTACTGGCACAATTGAAAGAGTACAGCCTTGGTCTCCGGCCCCAGTGCAACCACTTGCCTGCAATGAGACAAGTGCACTACCGACTGATGTTTCCTGTGGTTTGTTTGGCCTCTCTTTGTTGTGTACATGCAGAACAGTTGGGTGTTTCAAATTGCACTTGTCACAAGTCAGACGAGCTCTGCACTCTTTGCTCATATGGCCGACTCTCAAGCATCCAAAACAGATTCCTTTTTCTTTCAGGAATTCTATTTTCTCCCTGTGAGCAATTTTATTCAGCTCCGAACATCTTAGCAATGGATGTGACTCTTGACAAAAAAGGCATGATACTGAGGCTGGCTCCTTAGGTGTTGTGGGTTGCTTTGGTGTCCTATAAACTGAGGGCTGAAGAGGTACAGTATGGTTAGTAGCTGCAACAGTTGTTGAGAACCTGCTTCCTTTAGTTATACTCCTGGTTATTGGATTGCTCCTATTTACAGCCTTTGTTAAGACACTTGGTCGTACATCTGAAATATCTCCAAAGAGTGGATGAGACAGGATTTTGACTTGGTTCTCCACAAAATTCACCAAGTCTGGGAATGTGGCCCTGTATCCTCGTCTTTCGATATCATATGCTGCAGACCTCCACCTTTCCCTCAACCTATATGGATACTTCATTATGACACATCTCATATTTGATGGAATGTTCATCTCATCCATGTACTGTACTTCGGCCATCGCATTGCAGCATCCTCTCAGAAATAGCGTGTATTCCTGCAGCACCTGAACGTCCTCTGTTTTTATAACAGGCCATCCAAATGCCCTGTCCATATAGGCTGTTGCTATTTTGTGTTCGTTGCCAAAGTGCTCCTTCAAAAGACCTTTTGCCCTTTGGTATCCTTGCTGTGGCCTCATATGTAGACAGCTTTGCACCAACTGTCTCGGCTGTCCCCTGGTGTATTGTTCCAGATAACACAAACAATCTTGATAGCTGCTGGTTCGCTCTTCAATGCAATGTTCAAAACTCCTAATAAAGGAAATGTACTGTAAGGGGTCACCGTCAAATACAATGATGTCTCTTGGTGGTAGAGTAGCTGACATTTGCTGTTGGACAAGCATCGCTGTAATTTCATTTTGCCTTTGCATGATTCCACAAACTGCATCCTGGTCAACTACATTTGCAATATTTTGTGCAGATTGAAGCCCATGCATATTCTTTTCCTGTGCAGCTACTGACCTGAAGGGTGCAGCTGTTGAAGCTGTGACGACATTTTGAGATTCAGGCCTTAGATTTGTATGAGACATTCCAGTGTTTGGTGCCAGCTGTAGATGGCCAGTTGTATCCTCCGCTTGTGAGACTCCATTATACTGCATTTGGTCCAAACTTGTTTGCATCCTTAGTTTTGGTCTCACATCATGCGCCGATGAAACATGTGGTGACCTTGAATTTTGATACACTGCTGGAACCTTTGCTTTTGGTACGAATTCCTTTGTTGTTGCATCAAGTTCAAGGTTTTGTTGTTTAAGCCCTTTGCTCACATATGAATTCATCCCATTTGAAGAAGCCATTTCCTCATCACTGCCTTCCAACACAGAGAGTTTTGCGATAGTGGCAGCAAGTTGTGTATCAAACTCCAGTTTTTCCTTTATTTTCCTTAGCTTTTCCTTTTCCTGTTTGAGTTTTTCCTCTTGTGTCTCCAGTTCATGTCTCCTTTGCAGAGCAGCAGCTCGCTCCATCAAAGCTGCCTTTTCAGCCTTTGCCTTTAAACGTGCACATGCAATAGAACTAGACCCGGATGACCTGCATGAATGACTTCTTTTGCTTGACCTTTTGCTAGACATGTTAGACACACTGTCTTCAGGATTAATGTTGTCTTGGCACCCAGATTTCACATTTTCATCATCATCAACATTGATATCACCATTGGCACCTTTACCATCATCATTTTCATCACCATCATGTAAACTACCATTTTCTTTCAACCATTTTGATATTTCTTTGACAAATATGTCATTGTCAGCCCTTTTAGAATTAAACCATGTTTCCTGCTTTCTCTGCTCCTCCTGAGGTAGAGGAAACTCAGTGAACAATGAGTTATGAAGATCAGTAGCATTTTGACACAAGCTTTTGAACTGCTTTAGATTTTGTTGAACAACAGAGACATTTTCCTTGGAAGCCAGAAGAGTGGTGATTTGTGGTTTTAATTTACTGGCTTGTTTTAAATTGGCATTCCTTTCCTTTTGAAGCCTCTCTATTGTCATTGCGAGTCCTTTTAATGAAAGCTTTCTTGTTCTTTTTCCAGTTCCGTCATCTTGTGTCTCTGTAGACTCCGTTTCAGCAGTTGGGCCTTCCATTTCATTCATTTTCATAACCGTGCGCTGCTCCTTTAATGGA